>JABXWE010019813.1:0-14580 GCA_014611495.1 Limonius californicus | reverse complement strand
CAATCCCGGTTACGAACAAATCAAACACATATATGAAGTTCTTAATGGATCTAAAATTTCGAATGAAGCTGTAAATATTGATCCATTGCTTGTAAGCAAATTGAAATACTCGCCAATTACATGATATGATGTTGAGCGCTCATTTTCTGCTTATAAAAATGTATTAAGCGATAGGCGCCAATCTTTCTTAATGGAGAATATGGAAAAATATTTAATTGTTTATTATTTCAGTCGATAATTAAAATGTAATTTAAATAATGTTTTTTTTTGCGTTTTTAATTTATCTGTAGTTTATAAACCTATTCTATACTGCTATTTATTTAGGAAATAAACTATTAATGTTTAAACGTCTCTTTTTTTTTATATCTATATTTTTAGGAGTGTTAATTTTTTAATATGTAATTTGTGTATATTGCATATATTTCATTTAAACTGCATATTAAGCGAATATTTAAACCATTTTATTGTGCATCCGCGCCCTAATGTCCACGCGCCCTAACGGTCGGCGCCCTAACGGCCGGCGCCCTAACGGTCGGCGCCCTAATGTCCACGCGCCCTACCGGTCCGCGCCCTAACGTCCACGGGCCCTAACGGCGGCGCCCTAACGGCCGCGCCCTAATGTCCGGCTCCGTACCTACTTCATCTACGACTTTTGTATATATCTTACCTACGAAATCGGTAATGATAACCATACTAACGAAACTCATCAGCAAATGGCACATGATAAAATCTCATAGCAAAATCGCATATAAACAATAAAGAAACGTGGATAACAGCAGATCAGAAAACAATATCTTATTTTATCGTATCTAATACGTTCAAAGCATAAATCATGTATCTATAGGTATGAAACCTAGGAAGTTATAGAGGTTTGACTGTCGATCTAGTAAGTTTTTGCGAACATTGATTCGGTTCGTGGAAGCCAATAGGACAACCACCAACATTACTTTGCGTTCTGTGTGTTGCCTAAGTTTCCAGTATTTTAGAATAGATAACCAGTTAAGGTTTTTGACTTGAAATACACAAAGATGTTCTAGGAAATACTATCTAGATATATAACGAACAGCACTACGTTACGCTGTAGGCTTCCACTGCCCTGTGTTAGTGATGATATATACCACCAACCAGTGTATGAAAGGTTACCAACCAAACAATGTTGGAGCGTCAATTCGGAAATTGAACTGTGATATCTCGGATGTAACCCACCTAGTGGGTTTAATGTTCTTTGGCAATAAATAGACAATATGAAGGTACACGGAAGATTACTGTCGTTGCGAAAAATGGAAAAAAATATTCAAGAAATTTATGAAACACGATCACAGAAAAATGATAAAATCAAGAGAAACGCATACGTTACTAAATGAAAGTAAAAGGCTGGGGCAGGAGAAATAAACGAATAAGAAATAAATGAACAGTCACTTCATCATCATCATCATCATCATCATCATCATCACCGTCTTCCTCATGTTTTAGTTGCCATCTCGTTTTCCGTCTCCCTGCGTCTAGTCTTCCTCTTGGTTTGTAGTTTAGAGCTTGTTTCGGGATTCTTGCTGTGTCTATTATTTCTATATGACTGTCCCGTTTCTGTCTTTGCACTGTAATCTATCTAGCATTGCGGTTACGGGACAGGGCCAAGCTTGCCAGTATACTGGTCAAATCTAGGCTCAAACATAGAGTTGTGGTATATTACAAACCAAGAACAAGTGAAAACCATGACGTTGAATGTTGATAAGACATACAGTAAAGAGACCAATTGCAGACATCACAAGACCGGCAGTGGAGTACAACATCAAAGGGAAGAGAAGACAAGGTACACTAGCCCTAACATGGAGAAGCCAAGCGGCAAGAGAATGTAGTGTATGTAACATGATCTGGAGGCAAATAAAAACATGACCTCACATTATCTCAAAACAAGGACGTATGTAGAGAATTTGTCGAGTCATTGTGCACCCAAGACGAGGTTCAACATGATTTAACTCTACTCCAGTAGTGATATAATAATAAATAAAATAACGTAAATAATAGTGCAGTGAAGTGCAGGTAATAAGGTTATTATCACTAATTAACTGTCTGACAGTGAAACGTCCGCAGACACCCTCTGCTCCCTAGAAGGAGAATGTAAACGAAGAAGTCTGTTAATCAAAATGAAAGGCTAAGACGTTTAACGCATTGGTGTGAAAGAATTTTAGGTTTGCAGGTAAGTATACATAATAACAATTTAAACTATTCGAACATCAAAGAACATTTGTAGATGTAGAGGTTTCTTAATGAAAACAATTGGTTTGGTCTAATATGTTTCAATGATACCTATTGTTAAATTATCCTTATCTATTTAACCCTCTGTGTAATAGATACCTTGGGGAGGTGTACGTCCAGCGTTGGAATATTTTAACGCTGGGGATGATGATGATGCATAAGACGGGCACGTATGTGTGATTTTCATAACTATATGTCAGCAGTCATCCTGTCAGTAGTATCCCCATGCCGCATGTGTAGTAGTTAATTACTAAGTCAGAGATGCGCGACATATGCTTATCTAACGGTAGAGAGAATAATACGAGTTAATATTAAACGTAAAATTTTTTTTTTCACATGTTTATTAATTGACTATTTACAATCTGTAATAGGATAACATTCAGTAAATTGTTTGGCATATGATACATAACATGAGGAAGTAATATCCAGTGATAGTACTTCGCGATACTGCAACAAGTAAGGGTTAGTTGAGAACTGAATCTAATTAAGTTTCAAACTTAAACTATAACTAAGCTTAATCTAAACAAATCGTTCAGGCAAGTCTAACGGGTCACATCTTTGGAGTCGAGGGATATATTGTCTGCCTAGTAACGCCACAGCTAAATCATTAGGATGCGCACTAAGTTTCACTTGATATTTTTCACTAGCACTTTGAATTTCCTGCTTGATTGTAGGTATCGGGACATCCTGTTGTAGTAACCAGTTAGGAACATACCAAGGAGCATTCGTGATGATCCTGATTGTTTTATTCTGAAATCTTTGTAATATTTCCAGATTTGAATTACTGGCAGATCCCCAAAGCTGGATGCCATAGGTCCAGATTGATTTTAAAATAGCCTTATAGAGTAGGACTTTGTTTTCTAGGGATAACTGAGACTTTCTCCCGAGCATCCAGTACATGTTTCTTAGTTTTAAACCAAGTTGCGTCCGCTTTTTCATGTGAGTCTTCCATGTGAGACGTCTATCTAGGTGGAACGTAAAATTGAAGCTGTGTTTATCTAGAAACAGCGTGCAAAAAGGCGCGCAATCATTTTAAAATACTTTCCAAGATATCTATTAATACAAGTATTAAACCTTCGAGTTCCTCTCAACAAAGTTTGTGCCTATTGACTTCCACGTGTTCCTTACTAATTTTGTTTTCTAGCAGCTACATTTTTGCACAAACAAGAAACCTGCTGCTTTGCGTCCAAATTTGACATTTCTAGCAAGGTACAACATAAATTAAATAAAGAGAAACGCTTCCAAATCATGTAGACTGTTTTGTCTTCTGAACGCGTAAACACGCCACAGTCGGGCTTCAGACCGTCATAAAATGCGGTATCCTATTTAAGTTTGAGCTTTACGCATCGTGTAGAATAGATCATCAGGACATGTATTAAGCTGTTCTAGTTTAGCTGTACAAGCGATGCATCTCGGTGCATTTCAAAAATGCATCGAGGCCGTAAAAGACAACCGAAAGTAATATTAAAAAAAGAATGGGTGAAATTTGGCTGAGGGCAACATCCGTCCCATCTAAAGGGCTTGTCACAGGCGATGATATTGTAATTGCTAATTAACTATTATCTATACCTTAGTTAAACACGTTTTCCCTTCCCTTTCAAGGGATATAATAAATTACTTTAAATTTAAAACCACTAGGTAAAGAATTACTAGTATACGAAGTATTCAATAATAATAAATCATGTATTGTCACCTATGTTGCTGCTCTGTAGACCTCGGAAAAAAAAACGGGATGATTCTACAACTATGCAAAATCGTCAGGAAAATTCATACACTAGAATTTTCCGGCAGTCCTTCATGTTGAATTTACACATCAATTTTAGGATTTAGAAAATATTCAAAGTTATATAATATAGATTGAATGAGAGCAGAGCTTATCCAAATATCCAATTGCAATACATAGAGTTGCAATGCAACTCTGTTTTGCTTGTAAAACTTTAAATGAATCCTAGACTTCTACCCCAAATGGCAAACAGTGTTAGATTTGGAAACTATTAGAAATATCGCGATATAGTAGAAAAATTAATGACCTACTGACTGTGATCGATGGAAGATGATATAAACCAAAATTTACATAATATATATCTCATTTAAAAGCAGCTGGGAGATAATATTGGTAAAATTCAATTTTACACTGTTAAGTCCCTATTTTTAGATTGGCCTTATATACGTATATATTTTTCGTAATTGGAATAAAACATATCAAAATGTCCTGCTCTGATAGCTGACATAAATCATAATTTAATTCTTACTATAACAAGTTATAACTCACTGTCTGACACTGAAGCAGATATGATTGATCAGCTGAGATTATAATAATTTAATTAAAATTATTGAATATACCATACATTTATAAAATAAATATGTTTATGTTATATACTAGTTTGTGAGTGTCCTTTGAAATTCCAAATATAATGTATATTTCTATCTACTTAAAACAATTTGTGTATTTTCTAGGACTTCTATAGCTATCCTCAAAGACGAAAAGCAACTATTTCTTGAGTAGGAACACAATAATATTTATTTCCACTGGTTCGAAATAGCTATCAACCAATAAATACGAACATTATCTCAATAACAGTGTGGAACTCTAAAGCAAGCCTTGCCTACCCTACCATTATATGGCATCTTTTGTAATAAGAAATGGTCAAGGAATACTTCTATGAAAGGTTTCCTAAATGTAGAATACGAAAATGAGGGTAATACTTGGTCCAGAATTTTCTATACGCTTAATTTGCTTTGAAACATAGTTAATGCATTCATAAAGCTCCTGGTATAGGCGATATCTACTTCTGATTTTTAATCGGATATTTTAGAAGACATAAATATTGATATGGGAGTTAAATTGATGATATACAAACCAGTATTCAGACCAATAATAACACACGCAAGCCAAACCCAGACGGTGATGCATAAAAATGCAGAGCGATTAAAAGTTTGTAAGAAGAAAGTGCCGAGGAAGATATTAAGACCAACAGAGGAAAGGAATGTACAGAAAGCAAGAGGGAATCATGAACTATACGGAGACTATAAAGAGCTAGATCTAGTCCCATACAAATTAGGAAAGCTCATGTCAATAGAACATGTGCAAAGATTGGAGGAAAGCTCTGGAGCCAAACGATGGGTAGAACAAATACCCAAAGACAAAAGAAGTACTGGAAGACCAAGAAAAGGATGGAGTGAATCAGTTCTACACACAATTAGAGGTTAGCAAATGAAGGTATAATTAGAGAAAGCAGTTAGAGGAAACCAAGGGTTGTGGGTTGTGACGCCCATGCATGAATAAGTAAGGAAGCTAAATTTTCTAATGCTTATTGTAATGTTCGTAAAGATAGCTTTACAATAATGCATAAGTTGCATACCCTTCTTATTAATGTAAAAACAACCATGATATCATATCGGAATGTTTGAAGATCCATAAAAACTTTTGAAGATTAGCCTATATCGAGATTATAAAGAGCCAGATCTATAAAACGTTTAAAATTTCTTCCACCACTATCGACGCAGCACCAGTATTAGCGTTCAAAAATACCTTTTCGGTTCCCAATTGTAAGACTTGCTGCATTCGCATCCATAATTCTTCCCAATTATTTATAGGTTCTGCAAATAAAGGGCCTTGAAGGTAGCCCCAGGCAAAAAGACTTAAGGAGTTTAAATCGGAGGAATTCTGTGACCATGCGACAGGATTTTGACGGCCTATCTATTTACCTGGTAAGTTAAGTTGAGATGTTCTCGAACGACTGATGAAAAACGTAGCTATGCACCATAGCACCTTTCCAATCTTTACTCTAATAGTATATCATCCAGCATCGGAGATAAAGTATTTACCAGCAAATTATTATATGCCGGTCTGGTAAACAAAAATGGAAAACAATTGGTCGTATAAACCAGTCCCCAAATTTCCAAGCCAAACGTAAAGAAAATCACTCCTGATGCCTTTCTCCAAGAATGGAATGGGAATTTTCCTTATTCCACACATGCGTGTAGCGGAAATTAATAAATGCTTGCATGATAACCCCAACCTAATCGACAAAAAGAACATTAGCAGCAAAGTGTACATTTTCTTACCTATCAAATATCAATTGGGCCTGAAAATCCGCCGCACTAAGGGACTGAAGTCTTTGAACATAGTACTCTGAAAGGAACTGTTCCCGAAGTGTTCTCTAAACACGGCGACTGCCAATGTTCACTTAGGCAGAAATTTTGGTTTTCCTCTTACTCTAATTAAACCTTGGTCCTTTATTTCAGGAGTAGAAACCGATCTTGGTCTTCCGGTGTCTTGTCAATTTAGAAAAAATACAAAGAGACTCTCCGAGCTTCAGATAAATTATTTAAAATATCCGACAGCGTAATACCCTTGGGATAGGTGTCTACATATAGTCAGCGAACCTCAAGAGCATCACCATTAGTACGACATAACAAAACTGCATATCTGCCATTTCCAAGTTGAGGTAAAATAGCTTGTCTAAATTTAAGCATTGACTATTAAAAAATATGTCCTAGCTGCTAAGAAAAACCATTTGATTTGAACACACATGTGGTAGATAGGAAAGAACAGCTCATTTTCAGACCCTTGTTTGTTATGACTTTTCGATTTAATTGAGCCATACTGTATGCCCTTAAAATATTTTATACTTACGTATTACTAAATTTGTACAAATTAACACATGACCTCAACATAATTCAAATTAGAGCTTCTAGATCAACTGAACAAACTTTTCTAGTACATACAGACATATATACCTCTCTCTGAATGCTAAATTGAAACATTATCGGGTCTAAGGTACCAAAGTTTAATTGTAGTTAGGATAATATCCAAAAAGGTAAATTTTTATCCGTTGAATCACATATTAGGATTCCAATTACTTTTTCTTGTTTCTGACGAGTCCTCAGACGCTTGGAAATCCTACAAATCATAACTAAAATTTGCTTTACAAAATATAGAAACTGTTCCAACCTGCATTTCCCATTATCCACACATAATAGATAATTGGGATAAGAGGTGAAACGTGTTCTACTCTTTCGAACGAACGATTTATTTAAGGTTCTTGACTGAGAATAGATTGACGCACAAAAATGATGAAAATAGCGCTGAGTTGAGTTGTATTAAACCGTCAATCCTGTTTACACAACACGAAGTTTTCAAAGCGCACGCAATGAAAGTGAATACTATTAAATATACAAACTTGTTAGGCACTTTAACGTCAACTGCATTGTATTATTAAGCCAATTTAAGAAAATGTAATTTACGATTGGTATCTTAAAAATTTGTTGCATCAACATTTTCATGTTACCTAAGATAGTGAACAAGTATTATTTTTAATCTTTATATCTCTGGACTAGTCATATAAAATGCTTACAAAATTTTTGTACAGTAACTAAAAAGTAATTTACTATAATTTTGCTGATGTAAATAATAAACAATTTTTTATCATTTTTGATATAATTTTTTGTAGTAGATTCGTAAGTTGTAGATTATTCTTTAGAACTCACCATTATGCGATACGATTCAATTAATCCCCGTGACAACAAGTGTACCCTGATCAACATACTTGTCGATCTACTGCTGAGTACTGGCACATTCTCTACGACGTGTTTCTCCTCAGCGCTAAGGTAGAACTATGGGGGAGCTACAGTTTAACATCGAATCACAGTAATACAATAAAATTCGTAAGGTTTCTGACATTAAGATCTCATAGTTGTCAACCGGATTGGGGAAACGTGCGTGGTGAGTTCCAGCACAAGATTTGTGTATGCTGCCTAGATTATGCTGGGGGATTGAACCCAAGCCAACATTTTGCCGGAAAGCGAGCGGTCTGTCAATTAAGCTAGCAATACAATTTGTGATATAATTTAAGTATATTGCATAATTATAGTATACTGTAGTGCGAGATGCGCAAATGCAAAAGTAAAGTATACGGTGGCATAATCTGGACTTGCCTTCTAAGCGTGGAACCACATTTCTATTACCTCTGCACATACATTAGCCCATAATGGTAACTCGCAGGGTAATATCGCATATGTTGCAATACATATTACATTTGACGGAGGTTATTTTTGTTTTGGTGCAATAACAAATGTTACATGCGACTACAGTTTGTACGACTTTTTTTGAAACCATTTGAACGCACTAGTACGACGTAAGATGTTATCAACCTACAAAGTGTATTACATTGCATACCTACGTTAATGGTGGAGTGTTTTCTTAATGTACAGTAAAATGTAATAGTCACTCGTTGCTCCATGACCACGGATGTACATGACGCACGCAGTAACGCCTTGTGCGGTATCTAACTGCAATTCGATCTTCGCTTAACCTCCCTCTATTGATAAAACTACGGAACTATTCTATGCTACTCCACTTTTTATTAAACACCAGTGTTAAAGCATAAATCCGGGAATCAAATTGGCAAGCCTTGTTTGTTAAATGGGTGTCCTTTACATTCAAGATTTTTAGAGATGTACTATGAAAATGTAAACATTGCTGGCGTGGGTCACCCGAATGATATGTTTTAGTTGCCATTGCTCCATTATTTTGTCTGATAGATAGAATTGTGAATACATATGTGGTGGAATACTTCGGTATCCATACAAGTAATTTGCATTGGGAAATATACAGAGACGGCTTCAAGCATGGAGACTGTTTTACTTATTTTTCATACAAGTCATTGACAACTGTTATGGTAATCAAGTTATCACCTGTGCCCTTGTAGTCATAGAAAATCATACGTTCTTCTTACATGCGAGCTGTCACGAAATATTGTAAAATATAGGTTCCATTATTTATACCAGATTTGTTACTACTTTATAATTGTTAACATTACAGACATAAATACTTTTTGTAGTTTACGTTTTACTGGTTTGAAATAGCTTACATAGAGTCACAGGCAATTTGCTGAGCAGAACCTAAAACGTTATAGAGGGCAAGCTTAGAGATCATTCCCACACCTAATATTTTATAAACTGAAGGGCTTTTCAGTATGGTGACTAATAAAGTTGCTTCTGTCGCAGTAAATTAAACATACCAAAATATATATGTCATATTTGAAAAAGTACTGTCACAATGGTAGCATTAATGAGGCAACCAAAACAAAAGCATTTGATTTGTGGTGCTCTAAATATAGATCACTTTGCTGAATAGCACACGAAGCAACAGTGTATAGTATATAATTAACTCTCTCGCAATATTTATATACATGGTGATTCAAAAGGTATGGTTCAAACTTGAGAGTGTGCTACACGATGCTACACGAAGCAAGCAATGTTAATAAACCCATGTCTTAATTCCAACCGTTATCTACTTACAGAAGATTTCTTTGTTTTATCATTATTCTGTTAAATTAAGTAATAACAGGAAACAAGGCAATCAAATGCTAATTTGTTATGACAGCCTGTGCTTCAAGCTTGAATTATTGTTGTTTTCTAAGTGTGGTAATGATGGAGCCTCTTTTGCACGTGAATATGCAGAAATGCATTTTGCAGCGAGAATACTGGTGCAGCTGTGGTAGAATATCGGAGAAGATATCCCACCGGCGACAGCCTGACCACAGAACATTTGAATGGTTGCACCGAAATTTGTGTGATACAGGTATGGTTAGACCAACTCATCATTTGGTAGAAATAACGTGGACAATAATGCTGACGCAGACCAGCAAAACCCATCGACGACTACTAGAAGAATTTCTAGGCAATTACATATTATCCAGTCGACAGTTCGGCGTACATTAAACAGAAACAGCTTATAGCTCTACCATATACAACATTTACAAAATCTAAATGATGGTGATAATTTGAGGCGCCTACAAATGGTCAATGGTTAGTAGATGCTACCGCAAACAATACAGAATTTTTAAATCAAATTCTCTGGACGGATGAATCGCAGTTCACACGGAATGGTATCAACAACTGGCATAATATGCATCACTGGGATTTCGAAAACCCTTATTCTACATTCACAATTGATTCTCAACAACGCTTCAGTGTTAACGTTTGGGCCGGTATTGTAGGCTATCGTGTTATCGAAACTTATGTATAACCGCATCGATCTAATGGTGAGATGTATTTAGATTTTTTAGATAATACCTTGCCGGAAATATTAGATGATGCGCCTCTTGATGTGCAAAAGTAAATTTGGTACCAGCATGACGGGGCACTGTTGCACAATTCACAGCAGGTTAGATATTGGCTAAATCATAACTTCCCACAACGCTGGATTGGAAGAGGAAGTCCAGCAGCATGGCCGGCTCGTTCGCCTGACAATACTCCACTACATTTTTACTTGTGGGTTGCATTAAAGAAAAAGGTTTATGCAACGGAACTTCAAAACAGGCATGACTTAGTTAATAGAAGAAATGAAGCTGTTGCGGATATTCGAAGATATCCTCAACAGTTGAGGAATGTTCGAGATCCCCTGCGTCGGCGTTGTCAACTTTGTATACATGGTAGATACATGGTGGACATTTTGAACATTTCAGATTATTTTTAATTTTTCTTGTAATTGTATATGTTGTTTATTAAAAATAAATTGTTGTTTTAACTAGAAAATAGTTGTGAATCGGACATAAGTTTATTGGCATTTTTCATTTATTTTAATGTCAGCAATTACACCTTAACGTTTGGACCACACCTTCTGAATCATTCTGTATTTACAGTCAGTCCATTCATGATACTAGGATTGAATCCCAATCATTTCTTATGCTATTCTTGCTTAAGCTATTGTCAACTTTAAATAAACCTGTAATACTAAAGTAATTACCGAGCTATACAATTACAAATGCTTATTTTACAGTGATACTTCACTGCTGCTTCTAAATTAAATATTAAAATTTATTATAAATATTACAGCTACAAGGCAAACTGTTTCAGTTTACGAAATGTCGCAATTGTCGCAACAAATGTTTACACTAAGGATTAAATTGCATATTAATGAGCTCAAGATAACTTCAAAGGCATCATATGTAAACTATCAAATGCAATTGACTAGAATCTCTGCGTGTGCATTTCCTCAGTGTCTTCTAGGAAAGTCATAAATATCCCTGAAAACTAATAAATCATCTGTAACAGTTATGTTAGAGTGGGTAACCTTTTAAGAACCTCGCATTTATTTATAACTATGACTAAACTTTAAACTAGTAATGTATTGGAATAGGACTTTTGTATTATGGAACAGTACGCGTTCGAGTTCCTTTGATGAATTTCTATATGCACCCATCTTGCTGATCTCCATCGATATCTGCATGTTTTCTCCTTGTTTTTCCGTGTACAACAAATATTTATTTCTCTACTGTTAGTGTTTTACCACATGGAGAGCGTTGAGGGAAACTAATTAGCAAGCGGAAAATTGTTTTCTTTTCTATGACATGCAGGCTATTTGTTATTTTAATATAGCATATTTTCGTTTCAATGTTGAAATCTACATTCTTTCAGTAAGGTCTAAAATAAACATTATTAGCTGATGTAGTTTGTGATTACTTTATTTGCTTACATTATTTACGAACACGCAATACATTAGACCTTACGTAAATATTTTCATAGTGGTTTATTGATTCTAAGGGACCAATCTTTCAAATAAGGTTTCCTGTTTACACGCCCCGAATTTCCTGGCTACCCTTATTTTATTTTTGGTTAGGTTTAGAGGAACTTTCCTTAAATGGAGGATTGATTATTCGCAATAAAAGTATATCTCCTTTACACTACATTATATAGGTAAGCCTATTTAGTATTGCGATCAATAGATACAGCAAATATGGATTTAGAAATGCCACACTAATGAAAATGAATGGCTTACTTGATTTTGCCTAATCTCTATACCCTAGAGAGCGTGCTATTTCATATCCTTTCCTAATATCCTTATATCTAGTAGGATATCCTGTAAGATTAGCAATAAATTAACTAACAAAGGAAACTGCAGAGAAATTGGAGGATCTAAATTTGGGTGTTCATAAAGCAAGCTAGAACGTTGTTAGTTAATGGTTTCTTTGATGAACGCTTTTGTTGTAGAGGGTCCAAATTATACGGAATGCAGATCTTTTTCGATAAGGTATGGAAATAGAGCCATTCTGCGAATAGCAGAAGAATGAGATGCAATTGAATACGTCTCGAGTGTTCATGGCATGTAAAGAAATAGACGAACTAGTAAACCAGAAGAAAAACCGTCCTATCTGCTTCAACGTTAACAGTATTCGATTCAGTGGAATTAAAATAGGGAATATTACTTTGTGAAATGACGAGTATAGTCTGAGGCACGATATTTTAAAACTGTTTTAAGTACTTAAAGGATTCTATCTCGTTGGAATAGGATAACACGTACTGAGCAAGTATACTATTATAAAGCAAATGACAATAACCACTATTTGCTGGTAAAAGAACACTCCAAAAATTATATTTCTAGCCTCAAGATTGTTATTAAGACTTACTAGATATTACAAAAACATAGGATGAGAGAGAACCTAAATTTCTCACTGCTTTAATAGTTTTAATGATCTGTGATTCGTTAGTATCGTGGAAACAATTTCATATATTACATGTTTACAAGTACTTACACTTATATTTTCTATAAGATGGCTAATTTTACCAATATAATAACTCAAGGAAAGCTTCATCTCGGAATCTGCACATCGAACCAGACGTTCGAAAAGCCGTCAAGGAAAAACATTACAAGAAAGATTGCTTTACAGGTGGACATCCATCACTCTTATTCCATATATTGAAATTTTGCAATAGTTTAGGAATGAAATTGATTAATCAAGCAATAGTCTAGGAATGAAATTGATTAATCAAGTTATCTAAATGGTTTCTGGTACGAATACCGTGCACATGTACTACACCTATTCCTTCTATACTTTACTGTAAAACTAAAAATCGAATCCTGTAAGTTACATAATATTATGTCTATGTCAGTAGTTATTGAGCTGAAATCCGAGGGCTATGCCCCATGCTTTGTCTGGTAAATTCTTGAAAAGGAACCAGATAATCCAAGTGATGATGTAATATTTTGTTGGCAAGATAAATGGTTCTTACTTGTATATTCTTATGTATTGCTTATGATACCAACCGGGATGCAAATATACGCCAATCTCAGTTTTTTTGGTCATACCAAAAAAAATGTGGGATGTTACGTAGTTTTAATTTTTAGTTTTCTGAACCCTGTCTGCATATTATTTGATTTGAAATATTATTTAGCAAAAACATTACACTATGGGGTGTGTCTGAACTCCGCTTGGTATGGGCCGCTTGCTAAATTTCCGAACTTCTTCTGTGATGTCTGTGAGTTTCTATGAATTGCCCATATAGTTTTTGCATTAGATTCGAGTAATGTCTTCGACAACATCCGGTACTTCATTGCTAGTTTAACTTGTCGCTCAGAATGAGTGCTCTACGTTTTAGAAATGAGAATAATCTCACAGAAGAAGAAATGTAGCTGATAGGGGAATATGATGATTCAGAATTAGACACGATGATTGATGAAGAGGAGGCAAGAGATTTAGAAGATGAGGACGATATATCGGATTATGAAGAAGTTGATAATCAAATGTGTGCAAATGATGATGATGAGGATGTATAGCCCCAACAAGTTGATTAAACGAACTCGTCTGATGACTATCCTTTTTACACTGCCAAGGTGGTATTTATTAGTAAAGTTACGAGTAAGTAGAATTTTAAGACGTTCCCAAGCAAATATGCATACCGTTACTCCAGTTACAGGTTCTGTAGCATTCAACACCATAGCTAGCAGCATAGATGCAAGAATAAGGTTTTTACTTTAATTAAGCAAAGATTTATCCGAAGAAAATATAATGTTTCGCTACAAAAACATTAATGGTTTAGGCTTTCCATGAAATTGAAGAAGAAGGAACCCCGTAATAACAAGCAAGACAGGGCCGATGTTATACCTTTGTACATTTGTACAAGGATCAAAGATATTGAGTAAAGACAGTGTTCTGTAGAATGTAAACAGTTTGTATGCCTAGAACATTCCAATAAGCAAATATTGCGCGTAATCGTACACATAAAAACAATTTCCCATATTTCTGAATATGTGGAGTATGAGTTTAAATAAAGGTTAACGATGCTTTTTTTTTATTCGGCTAGAACCCATCCGAGTAAAACTTGCAGCAAAATCTTAAATTGTGGTAGAATATGTCAAACATTAACGGGTTGTAAATGCAACCAGCTTTGTATCGCACATAAGATACAAAGCTAGGAATTATAATAGATATTTGAGTTCCTCTGAATATTTTCCAATTTTTGTTCCAATGTTTTCCTTTTTTTATGGGACACCCTCCCTGTATTTCAGCATGTGTGCATTCTTCTGATTGCTGTCTC
>JABXWE010019812.1:0-17192 GCA_014611495.1 Limonius californicus | reverse complement strand
ATTAAACCCTAAAAATAAGTTATTCCATAACATTTTTTTAGAAATAGGCACGACATCTTTGAAATAGGAATTTTGGGCAATTTTATTTTGGTTTAATGTTATCAAAAATCGACGTAATACATTTTAGTATAAAAAATAGTTGTCTGCCTGCTTTAGAACGGAAAAGGTAGATGCCTAAAAATCCGAACCCTAGGGATAATGCACCACATCGGCAGCTTAGCCAATATTGCCAAATTGAGTGAAATAAGTTCCTAAATATTGGATTATTCTCATCTATCTTACATTATGCAAGGGACGCAGAATTATTTGAGGTAGGGGGGGGGGCGAAATACGAAAGTTTGAGAATCGCTGCTTTAAGCTATGGTTATCTTAGGCCCATTATCATTTTAGCAACTACACTGCAATAGTTACTGATGATGTTCTACATTCTGTCAATAAACTATATTTTAGGTGCTAATTTATCTTAACTGAAGTTAAAAATTAAGCATTTACATATATGTATAAGTTATACCCATCCAATAAAAAACACCAAAGTTTCAAGTGAACTTGACCAATTTGATGCTTTAAGTGTTACTGCAAATATTCCACAAGGTTTAATAGCGACATCTTTGCTGGGTATGAATTACATTACATTATGATTTTCTCATTTCTATTCAGAAGCTGTCGTGTATATCTACAGGGTATGTTTGTTAAGACAAATCAGCTTCATATCTTGGTTATTTGAAATACTAGGAAAATTATTTTTATGAATACATAGTTTTATGCTGATAATGAAATTAATTCTATTAATACCTAATAATTTTTCATTTGATTTAGCTGTTGTATGTAATGTATATTTTTTATGTACTGAAAGTAAAAATTAATACCTATATATAGTCCTTAATGCGCATTTAGATCTAGAATTACATGTTTTCATTAATATATAAAAGGAAATGGATTAGTAGGATTCCGAACTCATTGAAACCTAGTATAGTTAGGCGATTACCATCAGATGGCAAATAGTTTAAACTAACTATTATTGCTCATGTTAACAGAAGCAATACAAATCTTAGTATTAATTTTATCTGTACGTGAATAATGAAATTCTAGTGTGCTATTTACAAAAATTAATGCATGAACTGCACATCTTAAAATTTAAACATTTTGATGTTGTGTTAATTAAAAACTTGTTGCAGGACAAAGGCGAAGAAAAAATTCTGTGGCAAGAAATCGACCATTTATCAAGGATAATATTTCCAACCGTGTTTGCAATATTCATGGCTATATTTTGGCCAATTTTACTGTTGGCCAAGCCATATCCAATTATTGCTTAGAATAGTAAGTTACTAGCAGTGTTGTTCTACTTAAATGCACCAAATCAACAAGCAATAAATAATAATAAATAAAATTAACTTCTTTATTATTTTATTACAATTCTATATCAGAATTAAACAAATTTTCATCACTATCATTTTCCATTTGATCTTCATCTTGTCCCTCATCCGTGCTCATAGCCTTTTCACTTTTCTTAGAAGATACTTCTCCAAGTCTTGAAATGTACTGCATCGTGTATTTATTAAAATCGCATCTGAAACAAACATTATATGTGAATGCTCCATGCAGGGGCCCATAAACTAAAACAGTAGATTTTCCAGTATACAGGGTGTATTAAAACGTGCGGGTAATATTTACACCACGCTATTCTACTTTGAAAAACAAGCAAAAAACAATTTTAATATTAACTCTTTGGTTAAGGAGTTATTAATGCCCAAACTTTGAAATTTTTGTCGACTTTGGGTGAGAAATCGATTTAAATAGTATCAACAACACATTGTTCAACAATTAAAATAAGTAATCAAATATATATTATAACATTTCGGTAATTAGTTTATGTATAATTTAATACTTAAGAATGCAAAATCTTCGCGATTTATAGTTTTGGAAGTCGTTGCAACTATGCATTATAGGCTGGGTTGATTTTTAAAATGTAATAACAAAAAATTGATACCTGGATGTATGACTGACGGATTGATTATTGTCATTTTTGACACTTGAAAAAGTCACTTTTCTAATATTTTCGTAAAACTGCTGCTTCACTCATTATTTATTAGTTATTCGCTGTTATCATTGTTCTAAGTTACTTTGTTCCTTGTTTGTTTCTTCTGTTTTTGGTTTTGAGAAAAATCATGGCATACAGTTTTCTTGAGTACGCAGATATGTATTTGATATTAGGCGGATGTGGCGGTAATTTTCATCGAGTTTCAAATTTATGTGCCAAACGTTATGTACACAGGAGACATTCTAATGCTCATGTTATTCAAAGAATAGATCAGCGAGAAAGTTTAGAGAAACAGGAAGAATGGAACCTGTGCAGGGAGTAACCTCAACAAAGTACCCGTTCTGTAGCTCGAAGACTTGATATTAGCCAAACTGCTGTACATCAAGTGTAAAGAGAAAATCTCTTACATCCATTCTACTTCCAGCGAGTCCATGGGTTGCTTCCGGAAGTTTATCCGCGACATATAGAGTTTTGCATATGATTATTACGGCAACAAGGAGTCAACCCGGCTTTCACTGAAAACATTTTATGGACGGATGAAGCCACATTTACCAGTAACAGAATGTTTAATATGCACAATATGCACCACTGGGCCGATGAAAACCCTCATGTTCTACATCAAACTAATCACCAGTTTAGATTCAGCGTCAATGTATGAGCTGGAATTATCAGAAATAGACTAATAGGGCCACACATTTTGTCTTGTCGATTAAACACCGAAAATGTTGTCTATTTTTTAAACAACGATTTTCCGGGATTATTGGAGGAATTACCGTTACTTGTCAGGAGAGACATGTGGCCTCAGTTAGATCGAGCTCCAGCCCACTGGGGGCTTCAAACTAGAGATTGGTTAAACCAAAACTTTCCAGAGCGGTGGATCAGGCGCAATGTTCCGACATCATGGCCTGCAAGAAGTCCCGACCTACAAGTCCTACATTTTTTTCTTTTGGGGCATTTTAAAAGCTCTTGTTTATGCAGTAGAAATTGAAACCGAAGAACAACTTATTGAACGGATACATAATGCAGTTTGAGAAATAAAAAATCGTAACGTGCTGTAAAATCTAATACCAAACATCATCACTCAGTGTACCAAATGTTTAGAAGTTGCAGGTACTCATTTTGAACAGCTATTGTAACCAAAAAAGGAGTTAAATTTAAATAAAACGTATTCAATCTTGAGTTGTAATTATTTCAATAATTTTAGAGGATATCCATGAAAAACATGAACACACACTTGATTTAATTGCAGATTCACAAACATATATGATCAAGGGTAACTAAATGCATGTCTCTTAGCTTTAAATTGTACAGCATTGCCAAATTAAAAAACCTTTAAGTGCTTATAATTTAAAGACAATTCGTCTAAGACCAAATTAATGTTAAGGGTTTTTTGCTTGGTTTTCAACGTATAATTGCGTGGTGTAATTATTAGCCGCACGATTTAATACACCCTGTATAAATTGTTTGTGTCTCTTCCAATACATAGATATTCGGTTTTTTGGAAGTTTATTGTCAAACCCCATTAATCTTATTATAATCTGATTCAGTTATTTACAACATTAAGCACTTTGCATACATTTTCAGCGTTCAAAAATTTCCATAAAAGAAAAAATTGAGTTAAATATTTATCAAATTAAAACTTTGACATTATTTATGTTTATATTCTATGACATGCTCTCTACTTGTGCTTCCTAATAGAAATGCAACAAAAATGAATAATTCCACACCCATTTTTTTTGGAATAAAATATGCAATTCTTTCTTCTACATTATTCCATATTATCTTATAATATACATGTGTATTACTAAATACTTACAATTTGGACAACTGCTCATATTTTCTAGTTAGGCTCTTTTGCAGACTAATTATAGCAGGCATATTCTGTTGTGGTTTAATTTTAGGCCCGTGTAGTGTCAATATGTTCTCTGCCCAATGTAAATAATACTCTAAATGCCTAGAGTTGTCCAGCAAATTTGCTATAATGAGTAACAAACGATCTAAATACTGGTCGCTTAAGTTAGATACTGTCAATTCAACTAAAAAAATCACATATTACTCAATTTAATATTTTAAAAGTATTAAAAGTTGTATACAAACCATCTTTATACGGTATTTGTTCTAGTACTTCTTGAATAAGGTTGGCTTCATTTATTTTCATTGCCATCATGAGAGCTGTAGAATTTTATTACCAAATTTAAGATTATTTCAAGCATCTCTTCACATATTACTTACCATTGACATGATCTTGATTATTTACACCCTGTCTTACAGCAGCTGGTGTAACATTAAGCTGAAGTCCCCATGGATCAAAAATTAGCCCAGCACTTAATGAATATATAAGAAGCCCTTCTGTAGTTGCTGCTGCCCATGCTTGTCCCGTTGGTGAGAATTGTAATGAAAATATACGTACCTAAAACACAGCAAGATTGAAACTAATTATAACTTATAAAAAAATCATTACCTCCGGTTTAAACGATCTTGCAGCCATATCACCTTTTCTAACACCTGGAAGTCTTAGAGCAACATTTCCACCTTCTCTATCTTCACGTTCCTCCACTAATGCCACGTTTCCAAATTCTGTCAATTTTCTTCTATTAATGAAGTCCTGAAAAATGCACAGTTAATTTTCAAATGCTAATCATTTAAGAGAGGTTTCTAACTAACATCGACTGCATCAAATGATCTATTCTGTGTGACTTCAAACTTCTTTATGAGAAGTCCTTCTTTTACATTGTAGATGCAGACATTCTTTGATTGTCCACCAGCAAGCAAACATTCTCCATCCGCTGAATAACAAACACTAGTAAACGCCCTGAAAAATTAATAACATTTAGATTTATCACAAGATTCATAAAATACCACTTACTTGGCTTGTAAGACTTTTTTAGCACTTATCAGATTAGTATCCGATTGTCCACTACCCAAGTCGTTCCTTCCTTCAATTGTGCAAATTTGTGTGGCAGTTTGTACACTGAAAATTGATATCTGTCCATCTAAAGTGGCCACTGCTACTTCTTGTCCATTGGGTTTAAATGTCACGCACAACCCATCAGCTGTTAATTCTACAGATTCGTGTGCAGATCCTTTCTCTATGGCATCCCATATTCTCAGAGATTTGTCCCAGGAGACGGATGCCAAAGTTGTACTGGTGGCAGAAGGGCTAAAGGCCAAACTCGCCTGAAAAAGTTATATATTTAACTAAAATAAGCCAAACAATTTGTCTGAAGTTTTCCATACTTCTAACAATAATCTTTGGTTTGAAAAATAGGAGCAAGCAGACAGATTTTATTTTGAATTTACACTATTAGAGCAAGAAATCAATATCAAGTACAAATTTTAAGCAGGATATGAATATGTTTACAGTGAGTTTGCATTCATCATCATTGAGCTGTGCAATTCTTAGAATTATGGTTATCGTCTAAGGCGATTCCAATCCATTTTTTGAGGTGAATCAATCCTCTTGTTCTTGGGTTCTTTTGCAGTTTGTTGTTGGTCCTGGCGGTCTGTTATCTTCTTCCATTCTCTCCTATCCCTGCATTTCGACCTCCAATCTTCTATTCCCAATGCCTTTATGTCCTCTTCTGGGGCATCCCTCCATCTTTTCCTTGGTCTTCCTTGTTTCCTGGGTCCAAAGGGTGTCCACATCGTAAGCTTCCTTAACATCTTATTTGGTTTTCTTCTCATGATGTGTCCAGCCCATCGTAGTCGCTGTGTTTTTATATATCTGACAATATTTTCTCCTCCAAGTTCTTCTTCTATTTCTTTATTCTTTTTCAGTCTTTTATCTCCCTCTCTTGCTATGTTGGGTTCCAGTATTGTCCTCATTATTTTTCGTTCTATGATTTTTAGGTCTTCTTTTTTGTTTATTGCTATTGTTTACATCGCATAGGTTGTGATGGGTCATATCAGGGTTTTGTACATTTTTATTTTTGTTGTTTTGCTTAATGCTTTGGTTTTTAGTAGGATTTTATTCGTGCCGTATGCCTGATTTCCTTTCAGCAATCTCTCCTTCGCTTTATTCTCCCCCGTTTGTCCCATCGTGACTCCCAGGTAATTGAAATTGTTGACTCTCTCAAACATGTGTTCTTGTGTTTTTAGACAATTTTGTGCGTGCTCATATTCTTTCCCTAACTTCATGTATTTTGTTTTTACTTCATTTATTTCCATACCAGATTTTTTGCTTCTTTGTCTAGTCGGTCTACGGCTCTTATAATATCTTCTTTTCTATTCCTTAAGACTGCTATGTCTCTGCGTACGCTATTATTTGTATTTGGTAGGTCATGATGTTTTTCCTATCGAGTTTAGCTCTTTGTATTGCGCCTTCTAGAATTAAGTTAAATATGGTTGGGGATAGGGAGTCCCCTTGTTTTACCCCTTTATTTATTACGAAGAGTTCAGTTGTAGTGTAATCCCCAAGTATATTTTCGGCGTGTGTTTTTAGTCTTTTATTCAATAAGTTTGCCAAGATTTTATAGGTAGTGCTTAATAGAGCTATTGGTTATAGTTTTTGCAGTTTTCTTTTCCCCCTTTTTTATGTACTGGGATTATTATACTCATATTCCAGTCCTTTAGCATCTTGTTTTGTCTCCATATTTGTTTGATTAGATGACATATTTGTGTTTGTGTCTACTGTCCTCCATATTTTAGCAGTTCTACCTCGATCTCGTCTTCCCCCAGTGCTTTGCCGTTTTTTAGTTTTCTTATTTCTTCGTCTTCGGGGCAATCCCCTTCTACTTGTTCAGGCTGTATTTCCTTCTTTCGCATTTCTGCTACTTCTGTAAATAACATTTCTTGGAAGTGTAGTTTCCATATGACACCCATCTTTTGTGGGTCATTCTTTATTTTGCCGGTTTTGTCTTTTATTCCTCTGGTTATAGCTGTTTTCCTATTGTGCTCGAGTCTAATTTTTCTGTAAA
This sequence comes from Limonius californicus, assembly GCA_014611495.1. NCBI lineage: Eukaryota > Metazoa > Arthropoda > Insecta > Coleoptera > Elateridae > Limonius > Limonius californicus. The sequence goes on along the minus strand of JABXWE010019812.1, from coordinate 10,238 downwards.
ATTGTTTTAAGTTCAAATTTCTACCTTCTTGCTCTATCTCTTCTAATTTCTTATATATTCAATCATTCTTTTTCTTTTTGTATATTGCGTTTGCTGCGTTTCTTTTTATTTTATATTCAGTTCTGTTTCGTTCATCCTTTCTTTCAATCGATTTGATTCTTGTTAGGTTTTTTTGTTTTCTGGCCTCTTCACATTCCTGATCGAACCATTCCTTATTAGGTCGGGAAGTTGTAGGTATTAGGTATTTGCATTATACCGGGTGTCTGCTAACATGTGTCTCAAAACTTTAGAGTCTGGTTCTTCAAAACAAGTATATATAGTGACAGCACTACAGGCCTGGAGGCCTTTGGCTAATGTTTTTAACTTTTTGTTTCCATAGCTTCCTGTCTTTTGCTACCTCCTTCCAGTTTTTTACGTTTAAGAGTGCTATGTCTTTGTTTACACAGTCCTGCCACGATTTCCTTGGTCTGCCTTTTCTGTTTTTCCCATACCAATTTGCACTGTACATTTTTTCACCAGATCACCTTCTTTCATTCGCACTATATGCCCTAGCCACCTTAATCTGCACTGTTTCACTATTAGAATTATCGACTTGTCTTCGTAGCACTCCTGCAGCTCCTGGTTTGTCCTTTTCCTCCAGTTTTCTCCTTCTTTCACTCCCCCATATATGTATCTTTCTTAAGGCTCTCCTCTCCCATATTTCTAGCTCTTTTTCCATTTCTCCATCTGTCCCCCAGGTTTCTGCAGCAAATATTACTGTCGGTCTTAGAATGGTTTTGTACACGCATTCTTTCACTTTTCTGGATACATTTTTATTTCTTTGGAGTTTGCTATATGCGCCTACACATCTTGATCCTGCAGCTACTCTTGATGTTATTTCATCTTTATACCCTCTCTGCTTTGTAATTTTCACCCCTAAGTATTTTATCTCGTTTTGTGCCCTTAAATGCACTCCATTATTCGCTTTAACTGTTAATACTTCATTTTCTTTATTGTAGTTGCTTCCTATGATCATGTATATTGTTTTCCTGTTGTTTATTTTTAATCCAATTTCTTTGCTTTTTCTTGCAATTTTTCTACTAAATTTTTGAGTTCTTGCTTTGTTCTGTACAGAAATACATCATCCGCGTAGGCGAGGCATTGGTAAGCATGTCTTGGTATAAAGTACTTTGTTTTTATATTACTTCTCCTTAATAGCGCTTCTAATACTATGTTAAATAGGGTAGTTGATAAAGGATCCCCTTGCCTCAGTCCTACATTACTAATAAAAATTTCTGATGTTCTTCCTTGGTATTTTATTTTGTTTGCTGTTTTCTAATGTTTTTGTATTAATTCAATTGTTTTGTTTGAAAACCTCAATTCTATTAGCGCTCTTATTACTTCCTTTCTTTTGATTGTGTCGTAAGCTTTTCTAAAGTCTATGAACAGTGCTTGTACTTTTATATTTTTCCTGTTACACATTTCTTCAATTTGTTTTATCACCCAAATATGATCTACCACCGATTTACCCTTTTTAAATCCACTTTGATAGTCACCAATTACTTCTTTGGCCTCTTCTTGTAATCTATTATTGATTAGACTTGTGAATATCTTGTATATCGTGTTTAGAACTGATATTGGTCTATAGTTTTCTGTATTTTCTGGGTCCCCTTTTTTTTTGGATTGGGCTTATAATTGCTATAGTCCATTCTCTTGGTATTTCCTTTTTCTCCAAACTTCTCTGACCAGCTCGAAAACTCTGGTAGCTACTTTTTCATCTGAATATTTTATTAACTCTATATTTATCTCGTCTTCCCCTGATGTTTTGTTATTTTTCATTTTTCTAATTACGTCTGTAAATTCGCTCCACGTTGGTAACCTTTCTTCCTCTCTCTCTCTCTCTCTCTTCTGTTTCAAGCCTTTCTGGTTCTTCTTCTTTTTCTTGCGTTACTCGTTACTCGTCGGGAAGTTGTAGGTGTTAGGAGTTTGCATTACTTCTGCATTTTTAACTGGACAGCTATACATGTTTTTTTTAACAGTGTCGCTCATTTTGGAAGTGTTCCATTATGACACATATTTTCTCACAAATTTTTGTTCCCACAAGTCTAAAGCCTAAAGCCTATTAAACAACATAACATTTATTTTAATTAATTTAATTTTTTTTTGGGTAATAGGACTTTCAGTTAACATTTTTTGTAAAATATGGAAGGTTTTCAGATCTTTACCATGTCACCACATTTCATCAAAATCCTAGTCATTTATGAAAATATCAAAAATTTGGAGTGTACCTAATTTTTGTAATTTACTTTCTACTAGTATACAGTCATTCTAATGTTTAAGGGCTATTAATTAATTTAAAATTTCAGTCAAATTGGATTGGGTTTTTAAGTTACAGTTTGTATTAATGGCCTCTATAATTCAACATTGTAAATTAGTTACAAAAAGTTTTACCAAAACACCCACCCCCCACAGACAGATATTTCTCTACAAAATTACATAAAAATTTTCTGTTTTATTCAACTCACATGTACCAAACTTTAACTTAGTATGGAACATTTTGGAAAAAAGTTTTCTGTTGGGCAAACCTGTTTGTGATCTATTTTATTGTGGCCAAACACATACCTAATAATGATTCACTTTCATGCGAGTTAGGCCTGTATGACACGTCACAGAGTTTAGTACAAAATTTTGTTCAAAATGTTTTTACAGAATTCTGTGTCGTTTCATACAGCAAAATTTTGTACAAAATTCTCTAGATTCATGTTCTAAAACCTACAGAATTTTGTACAAAGTAGGTCGGCGTCGCATCGATGCGCAAACGAGCAATTTTTAGTGTTTATTAACAATCACAGAGGGCAGAGAAAACTATGTTTACCACGTGTTTACCCCGCTTGCCGAAACTCCACGCACTTTCTCTTATCTCGCTCGCGTTCTTTATTGCTGTAGCTTGTTCGCTTTGTCGTGCGTTCATGTAAAATAAATAAATAAAAGCGTTACGAATTTATGTATTAACCTAATATTATAAAATCTTGTTAGAATTCTGCTTTATCGACAGTCACATGACTATTTTGACAGTTTTCTTACAGATGTCAACATCATTTGCAACTATTTGCGCATTCATGCATTCCGTGTAATACGTGTTTTGCAGAATCTTGTAACAATTTTGGAGAAAATTATGTGCCGTGTCATACTGCCCTTATATGGAACAGAATTTTGTACAAAATGCACAGACAGAATTTTGTTCAAAATTCTGTTTGTGCGCATGCGCAAATAGGTGTAAATTACGGTGACATATGTGAGAAAACTATCAAAATAGTCATGTGACTGTCGATAAAGTAGAATTCTAACAAGCTTTTATAATATTAGGTTAATGCACAAGTTCGTAGCGCTTTTATATATTTATTTTACATGAACGCACGACAAAGCAAACAAGCTGCAGCAATAAAGACCGCGACCGAGATAAGAGAAAATGCGTGGAGTGTCGGCATGCGGGGTAAATACGCGGTAAACATATTCTTCTCTGCTCTCTATGATTGTTAATAAACACTAAAAATTGCTTGTTTGCGCATCGATGCTACGTCGACTTTGTACAAAAATCTGTAGGTTTTAGAACATGAATCTACAGAATTTTGTACAAAATTTTGCTGTGAATGAATGCACAGATTTTCGCAACAACACTTTGAACAAAATTTTGTGCCATGTCATACAGGCCTACTACATGTTTTACAGAATTTTGTACAAAATGTTGTGCCTTGTCATACAGGCCTTAGAGACTGTCAAAGAATGGAGAGCAATTAAAAAAACTAAAATCATTCACTAATAAGTAAAAGCAATATTTTATTAATAATTTGAACAGATTTATTAGCTTTTTGCTGCTTAATGCGTTTATTAAAGTGATAACATGTCATTTTGGAAAGCAATATAAAAAAACATATATAGTGTACTTGGCCTAATAAGAGCGAATTTAGATCAATTTGCTCATTCACTTTAAAAATTAAATACAAAACTGCACAAGGAAACAGTCTTCTTGCAACTATGGCATTTATAAATGAGGTGGACATTATTGGGGAAATAAAAAAAACATTGAAGTAATTGCCAGTAAAGGTCATCATAAACAATCTTTTGTTTTCTTTAACAACATTAGGTTCTGCACAGTCCTATTGAGGAAGTCAATATTTACTAATATGGATTTTATTCAAGTAAGACAAGTAAGGAGTCTCAAATATACAACATTGTTAAATGTGGTCCTATTAATCATGAACTTTCCTTGTAATTGTCCTAAAATAAACAACAGCTAATTTATTGTAGGTTCCACATTTCTTCCGTTTAATCTTCGTTTATAACAAACTAATATCTCCTGTGGTCGAGGTACTGGATTATACTGAATTTTCTCTATACTTGTCGTATGAAAATGTAAAAACAGAACAGAAAAAAATGCATATAAAGTAGTAGAAGCCTGATTGTTTTGACTTACTAATTAATATAAATTTCAACGAAGCAAGACAAAAATTAATTATCAAAGTTTAAAAGTTACACAAATAGTAAATAAGTTTATAACTGCCCATTTTAGCTAAAGCAATTGCAGTTTTTGTAATTAAAAGTGAAAGTTTACAAGTTAATTAATATCTGTATGAGTGTTTATGTAGAAGATTGTACAAGGTCGTAACATTTCACACCAATTTTTCATAATTGTTTTCGAAAGGTTTTTATTAGACCTTCGCATACTATTACTGTTTGCTTCTAATATTCCAAATATTTTTTCCAGATTATTACAGCTAAGAGGTCGTTGATAACAACACTGTGTTGACTTAAATAAATCCCACTTTAACCTTGAATTCTGTAAATATAAGCAGATAAGCAGAAACATACTCCAAATGAAGTTCATGGTTCTTACAAATTTACACACTAACATTTAGAAAATGGTATTTCTTATCAAAATAATAAAGCATGAAATGGAACATTTTAGTGTAGTAGCAATTTGTGTCTGGACAATTCAATTTGCAGTTGTTTTGGCAAGGAACCATATAATATTAGTACCTAACCGTCTAATAGCCTTTGTATTGTTGTGTTCGTGAATAATTTAAATCAAATCGACTATTTCTACTTAATTTTATCATATATCAGAATCTTGCATCCTAAATGTAATATTCAGAAGAATACCATAAGCATTGGGAATGTACTTATTTTATTAAATATACAAAATGAGCCTAATGTGGGATATGCACAGAAACTACAAGTTGTTATTATAACTAAAATTGACAACATAATTACTTTTTTAGCAAAGGAACTTATTCCTTTCAATGATGAGTTGTCTTGTAATTTTTCTTTGTAAAGTAACGTGAAAGTTTTCCAAATAAGTAGCTTGTCTAAAAATGTTATTTAAATTTTATATTAACATACATTACTTAAAGCAGTTTTCAGTTTCTAAAAGTAACTTCAACATAATCAAACTCGACTTAAGTTGATTAATAATAATTTGACTTTTAAGAATCGTCATGACAAAAATAAAATTGAGTTTTTTGTACTTTTAATTGAAATAAATCCTTGGATAAAAGGGCAAACAAATCATAAATCAATTGTAAATATCACAAAGAAAGCTATACCATGTAATTCACTAGTAGAAGACAAACAATTTAAATAGTATGAGGAAACTAATTCGGAGCAGACGCTAGTCTCCATGCATACAGATGGAGAGTCCTATTATTATTTTTCTTGTTACTGACAGAAGCTATTTAATAGCAAATACTACACACTACTACACACTAATAATTTTCCAAATTAGCTTTACCCACCTCAGTCTACAAAAACAAATCGGCACTGTTCTAGAAAGTTTTAATTCATTTAGAATAGTTCTTTCCCAAAATTTGGAGCTCAAATTAAAAACACAAAGGTTTTTTTCAAAATTTCGGCATTATGTTTATCAAGTTTTATATTAGTTTAAATTTTGAAGGTTCAGATATTTATCTCGTCATATTTAGCCTATCTATTTGTGTAAGATCTCTTATCTGCACTACATCATTTTTAAGACCCTTGAAAGGTCAGTGCTCAAAGTGAAGAAGTCTGATTTATTGTAAGCTAAACTCAAAAGTTCAGTGTGCTGCTGATGCAACTATTCTGACAATATAATTTTTCCAATATTAGACACTGCAATGGCAGCTCGCCAAGTGAAGTGCCTCTTCACCTAAAATTTTCATTCAATTGCGAATATTTATTTAAATTACATAACAAATTATTTATCGGCATTACACCTATCAGGAGTCGTTGATTTATGGTATACATACTCGTAGATACAATAAGCTTAGCGAAAACAAACAAAAATTTAAATTTTAATGTAGTCCGTCGAGCGTCGACCATAAAAAATCTTACCTACAACACTCGTGCAGTTGTAGTGAAGAGTCCGCCTCAAATGTATTTTAACTCTGCACTTGTATCTCCGTTGCCATGGTAACGCCGACGTCACTCTCTAGAATTGGTGCGCGGTGAAACGCGCAACTGAAGAGTTGACTCGCAAGCAACCGCAGAACTTCATATTGCGGTTTTTTATTCTATTCGTTCGTTTATGAATTATAGTTAATTGGTAACTATTACTATTGTTGATTGTGTTGTGCGTTTGTATTCGTATTGTGTGTGTTTCTGTTTTGGAAAGTTTACTTTTATACGTAGATAATTACCAGGAGAACTATGAACCCTATTAATGACATAGTGTACAGCTTGTTAGAAACGCCATTCAGGCATTGGAAGGAAGAAGATAAAAAAGACGTTTTAAATCAAGGGCAACCTACAGTTGGTTTGACAATTTCCGCGAAAAAAGACTTAAAAGGTAGTGGAAAATTATATAATCTTAAATTTAAAATTTCTTGGTTCACCGAATACAAATGGTTATGTAGCAGCCCAATACTACAAAAATGATTTTGTTGGCCTTGCTTGCTCTTTTGTACAAAACAGTCTGTTAAATATTACAAGGGCGTTACATAAACATGCCGACTCTAAAGACCATTTAATATGTGTATTGAAGTTAAAGAATTTTGAGAAAAATCAAAACACCATAGGCGATGCTTTAACAGAAAACACGAGACTTTAAAGCACAATTTAATAAAAATGTTCGATTAAATAGACTTCCTCCAAACAGTTATCGACACAGTTTTGTATTTAAGCAAGGAAGAATTAGCGTTTCGCAGACACGACGAAAGCAGTGACTCAGCAAATCGTGGAAATTTTAAAGAACTTTTATCGTTATTAATATCAAGAAGTTCGATAGAGATTAAAACTCATTATGAAAAGATTAAAAATGTTTTTACTGGTAACTCTAAAATAATTCAAAATTAATTAATCCATTGCATTTCCAATTACATCGAAGGACGAAATAAACAGCTGATTTTTTTTCCATTCAAGTTGATGATACTACTGACATTACTCAGACTTCTCAATTCTCATTAATAATAAGATTTATTGATTCCGGAGGTAAAGTTGTAGAACGGTTTCTCAAAAAATAAAAGACAGGGTGCCACAAGCTATTTTCGTGCACTTCTTAGCACACCATTTAAACCTTGTCTTACAACAAAGTCTTAAAATAATATCACAGTGTCGAACTTTCTTTGCAAGCCACAGTGGAATTCTTTCCTTTTTTTCATTCTGCGAAACGAACCTACACACTTATTTCAACAACCACAAAACGTATAGCAACTATTACAGAAACGCGATGGTCGTTCAACTTTAAATTAGTTAATATAATTGTTGAAGACTGGAATAAATTAAAAGAAGTATTTGAATTTTTAATAACCTCTGAATCATCAGACAAAAAATCAATTCAGCTTGCAAAAGGGTTTTTAAACAATTTCAACAAATTTGAATTCACATTTTTAGCTCTAAAATTTAATGATATTTTCTCTCTCACTGACATATTTGATGTTCTCCAAAAGAAATCATTGGATATTAATTTTTGTGTTACAAAAATAAATAAAAATTTTGCACATTAAAAAGGAAAAGTTTTCCGTCTAAAGTATTTGAAAGTTTAGGTAAATTTTATGGCAAAATATTTAGAAAAAGTCAGCGTTTTAAAAGCGAATTAAATCTTCTTTATGCCGATGAAAGTTACCGCCATCTGCAGACTCAAGAATTACTAGAAAATCTTAATGAGAACAAAGAAATTTTTACCGAAGCCTACAAATTGTTTTGCCTCATATTAACTATTTCATCAACAAGTGCATCAGTGGAAAGAAGTTTTTCTTGCCTTAAACGAATAAAAACGTACTTAAGAAACGCAGTATCTCAAGATAGGCTTTCTTCTTTGGTAAATATTTCAATTCAAAAAGAACTCTTATTAGAATTAATAAAAAAATCAACCATTTTACGAAGGCATAATAAATAATTTTGCTGCATTAAAGGACAAGAGGATAGACTTGATCTACAAAAGCTAGGTAAGTTGACATTGAATTATATTTTTTCTTGTTGTTATTATTAGGGTTATTATAATAGCACTTTACTTATTTTTTCACCCGCAAGCCGCTACTGTTAGATAGTCTGATGTTTTAAGAGTCCTTAGAAAAATGATGCCAATAAATGGTGTAAATATGCAAAAACTGTTTAGAGTAGTGGAAAAATCTCAAGTTGTTTTTTTAATGACGTCAAAATATTATTTATAAAATTTATAATTATTATTTGCATATTGTAATTCATTGAAAATGACGTATCAGTTTAGATTTGTATCTTCTTTACATATAAAAATACCTAGAATTTAACAAAACTTATTTTAAGGCCTTCTTCACACGAGGCAATTCCCAGGCGACGCGACGGATACTCGAGTATCGTCAGTTTCAGTTGCTTGTTAGTAGGATACCCATAAGCAAACCATCGCCACACACGGAGCTACGGTGAAACTATTGCGAAGCGACGAAATCTATTCAGTCTACCTCTAGCCGTGCATCTGCCTATAACTATTTTCCGGGGAACGCTCTGATTTGTACCTATGTAGAGCAAGATTCGGTTGCCTATTGGTTATCTTCGCTATACGCGATATACCAGGCGTATAGGGCACCAAGCACATTGTTCCCGATTTGCAGTCAACCTTTGAATGTGGACTTTGGAGCGCTGTTTTCGCGCTATCGCGCGTTTGAATTCAAAGGCGAAAGTGCCGTTTTTTCAATGATGGAAGTTAATTGTGTGCAAAAAGATCGACTGAACGCATTGGCGGTTATATCAATAGAAAAGAAGTTCGTTCAGTCAGTCAGGTGTCTTCATTTGATGAAGCGTGATAGGAGACAGAGAAGAAAATGAAAAGGTTGAAACAGGGGTAAACACTGGTTAAGTTTGATAAAAATTTGATAACACTGATTAAAACACTTGGGTAAATACAAATCAAAACGGGCGACGCAGGCGACGTAGACGACTGGCGACCTTCCTTGCAGGTCGCGCGAGACTGGTAGAATACGCGTAGGATACGCATCGCTTGGGAGTAGCGTCGTCTGTGCCTTTCCAGTACTAAACATTGGAAGTGATTTACAAGATACTCGAGTATCTGTCGCGTCGCCTCGGAATTGCCTCGTGTGAAGAAGGCTTAATTGTTCAAATTCTGCTAATCAACGTATAATTGATGAGTTATTTTGCAAAGGTTGACATAGATGCTCTTAAGATAAAACAAAATACTTTTACAGTCAAATTTAAATAATATTTTAATTTGATTCAACTTTATCATTTGCTAATATTGACTGCAGTAAGAACAATAAAACAAATTATAAAATTAGAATAAGAATGGATTACTTACAACAGGGCCTTCATGGCCAGCTAATATTTCGAGCAAACGTCCCGTTTTGACAGACCAAAGAAATATTTCAAACACATCTTGACCACCAGCAGCTACAAATTCCCCGCTGCTATCTACACCAACACACGAAAGCTGCACAGGCCTTGGAGTTGTAAGTGTTCGAAAATTGCGGTATCTGGTAATTAAACAACTTGTTAAATTAATGTAATTGTTTTTCTGATGTAATGCAACCTTATCACATCATAAGCACGTACAGTGCCATCCAAAGATGCAGAAACAACAAATTTGCGATTTCCACTAAAAGTGACTGCTGTGACAGCACTTGAATGCTCATGAAATGTAACAAAGCAGAAGCCAGAATGAACATTCCACAGTTTGAGTTTTCCATCTTCACCTCCTGTCGCTAATAGTTGCCCATCTGTTGAATAGGACAAGCAAGACATGTTGTTGGAGTGACCTTGCTGCTTCATAACGTAGGTTTCACCTAAAAATATTAAAA
>JABXWE010019811.1:0-35141 GCA_014611495.1 Limonius californicus | reverse complement strand
AAGCATAACAATAATGCAACATGCGGTGATACGGCACATAATAAACAAATTACCTTAAGCGGCTATGAAATGTAAATTAAATCAACGGTTAGCAATTACATTTACATGTTTCGGTGAATATGCGAATAATACGGGGTGCATTCGGAAAATCATCGGTCGGTACACAATAATACTAATAAAATCAATCTTATAAGCTTCTAAACAGAAAACGGCATAACGTAGTTATGTAAACAACTGAAACGGAATCCTAAAAGACGAAATGAACATAAAAAATAGTAACGCTTCGTTACACAATTATTCGCTTCCTATTATTATTATTATTATTATGAAGCTTTCACAGGCCTTATAGGCCCATCGCTCATAAATACTTTTATTACTAGTGGGTTATTTCTATACAATATTTTGTGAATAACCCTTCTGTAATTTTAAAGTACCGTAGAACGAAGTTTCCTGTATGCATAAAAAATAATAACGAAACTTTGTATTACAAATGTTAAATATACAGGATCTTGAAATTTTGTGCTTAATCTTCTTTCTGAAAACTTAAAAGAATGTCTCCTAACTCAAATTTTTAGCTTATGATATGTAGAATTATTGTCATTTACGTTTTGTGATATTAATAAAAATTATTTAATCTTTAAAATTAATTACGAAGGACATTACAGTATTTACCAACACTACCAATTTGAAGGTTCTACGGCCTATGGAAGTAACGTAATGTAAAGGTATAAATTCTACAACATAAATGTTTTAAGAAGATGAAACATAAAAGAAGCCACGAGCCCGATACTGACGTCAGTTGGAGTTTAAAATTAATACGTACGTTTCCGATACGAATACAATAAATTTCGGCAACAATATTCTAAATTTAAAAAAATATGTATAGTAGCTTACGCGGATATAAACTGGATGATATAATTACAGCAAAATATAGAAATTTTTTTGTCGAATTGTGAAAACAAGACCATAGGACGCTTTAGGCCTGCGGCGCACTGGCAACTTTTTCAAAACAACTGTTTGATTGCTGAAATGGGATGAATGCGCACTAATGATTTCTTAATTGCGGCAATTGGCTTATTATATAACAAATGAATAATTACTAAAGCTGGTTCTTTGTGAAAACACGGATGTTCGTTTCCTGAACTCATGGGTGAAGTCTCCTATACAGGATTGCTCATTAGTGCGTTAAAGTTCAATATTGGCATTATTAAAATTATTTGAAAGTTTTTCTCTTGTTTAAAGTGATGTAGTGCCAAAATGCGCACTTCTTAAAAGAATTTTTAAATATTTCACTACGGCGGAGCACCTTCAAGGTATTATTTTTTAAATAGAACACCCTGTATATTATGACATTTTTAACTCGGCGTAAAATTGTCTTTCTAACTATCTCCAGGTTTTTAATTTTAGACTAGGCGTTGATAATGTTTGTCTAAAAAATTTTAATATTTGGTCGACACAAACTTTAACAAATAATTTGGTGCGTGGGTACTATGAATAAGTAAGAATCCGCATTTCGCAGGTATTTTGTCAAGTGACGTACTAAAACGACACAACCACCAAAAATTAATTTTATTATACATTGTGTTTTTTACACTAGTGTAAATTTAATTTATTTCAAGAAGTACTTTGTCGCTTTTTCAAATGGAACACTCTGTATATTTTGTATGTTTTTTTTCTAAGTTAACAGACATGATTTTCATATAAAACTACAAGATTTATTATTAATAATGTAGACAGAAAAATGATTTGATTTCAATTCAAGTATTTATTTATAACAATAAATATCATAATACCATAAGTAACAAATGTTCAATGTGACCGCCGTTCTGTTCAACACACATGTCCAGTCTTTTTAAAAACGACATATTTTCTGCTCGTAGTAACTAAACGGAAACGATTCCAAAAGCATCTATCATGCGTTGTCTCATATCTTCTGCAATAGTTGCAAGGATCTGGCACACAATATGTTTTACATGTCCCTATAAGAAAAAATCCATTTTCGTCAAGTCTGACAATCTAGGTGGACAACTGCTGGAACCGCCGCGACCTAACCACCTGTTCCCGATTGCTTGATTCAAAAACTGTCATGTCGCTAGTGCGATATGCGCTGGAGCATCGTCGTGTTTGTACCACATGCATTTATTAGGAGTTCAGGCAAACTATTTTGCAAGAAATACAAATATAGTGCACCATTCAGATGTTTATTAAAAAATATGGCCCAATCATAATATCGCCCATAATACCCCCAGCCCAAATTGTCGTTGTACATAAACTTACAGTTCTTAGGTTTCTTCTTGCATAATGATAAATATTGCGTCGGTTTGGGCTACGACTTTGGGTGAAGATCAACTCGTCACTGAACAACAGTTTTTTGAAAAAGTTACAGGTTGCTCTGTCCATTTTCAATCCTTACTGACTTTATATCAAAATCAGGGCTACTAGATTAGATAGAGATAAACAGTTTAATCATTCAACAGTTTGTAATGAAGAAGTATTAATTATATACAGAGTGTTTCATTTGAAACACTTGGAAAATTACTCTTCCAAGTAAATTAAATTTGCGTTGGTGTAAAACACACGATGTATAATAAAATTAATATTTGGTGGTTGTGTAGTTTTAGTACATCATTTGGCTACATAACTGCAAAATACGTATTTTTAATTAAAAGTATTACTTACGCACCGAATTAATTTGTTATACCTTGTGCAGACCAAAATTTTCACATTTTTTAGATAAAGTAGGGCAACGCCACATCCTAAATTAAAGTCCAGGAGATGGTTGGAAAGAAAATTTGATGCTGAATTGAAAAATGTCAAATACACAGGATGTTCTATTTAAATAATAATACATTCAGAGTGCTCTGCAGTAACGGAGTCACCCTGTATAATTAAAAATATTCTTATAATTTGCGCATTTTGGTCCAAATCATTTTAATAATGCCAATGTTTGACTTTGATCTGTATATTTTGACAATTGGGAAGTAACAATGATTATGATATCCTTAGTGTTCTACAGCAGCTTTATCAAATATAAACTACTCAAAAATGAATGGGAATATATTGCAGTGTAAGACACTTAAAGTTAACATCAATTTATAAGTTGCAGCTATTGCACAGTAGCAGGCCTTAGATTATGGTAATCCAGCTGTCTCTGCAAAGGTCCCCTGCATGCTCGATGGGGTCGAGGTCTGGGGGTAGCGGAGGAAGAGCAAGATGGTTTATTTCCTCATCTCGAAGCATCTCTAAAACAACCCCAGCACGATGAGGTCTTGCGTTGTCGTTAAGAAAAACAAAATATTCCCGTCCAGCAGCGTTGCGACGGTTTAGAACATGGTCCATAATGACCTCTTGGGCATAACGTTGGCCCGTGAGTGTACCGTTAGCGCTATGGAGGCCAGTACGCCACCCTTAAGAAGTTCCAGCCCGTACCATAAGACTACCACCACCAAAGGCAACAGTACGCCACCCTTAAGAAGTTCCAGCCCGTATCATAAGACTACCACCACCAAAGGCAACGACTGGTTGGGTATACTGAGATAAGGTACGATCTCCGGAACTACAATATACTCTTTGACGCCGGCTATCATTACTCAGACAATATTTGGACTCCTTCGAAAGCAATATATCATCCCACAGTGTCGCTTCTTGAAGTCTACGTCTTGACCATTCCACCCGGTGTAGTTGTTGAGCCACAGCTCTTGCAGGACATGGGGCGGTATGTTGTAAGTCCTACCGCAAACAATTGATTTCTCACAGTTTGGTAGGAGACTCGATTTCCTGTGGCATTCTGGAGCACTTGTTGTAGATGTCAAGCAGTTGAAAAGGGGTGCATCTTGCATTAATTACCATCCTCACGAGGTCTTGTGATGCGAACAGATCCACTTCCAGGCTTTCTTGCAGTCGTACCTGCTTCTTTAAGGCGCGAAAGGACACGTGAAATTACCCTCTGCGAGGTTCGTAACATATCAGAAATGTCGACCTGGTGATCTTCTCTTTGGTGCATAGCAACGGCTAAATTTCGTTGTTCTATTGTTAAATGGTTTCTTTGAATTGTTGTTTATTATTAAGAACACAAATGTAACATACGAATAAAAAAACAATCAACAAAAGAGATCTTAAGAAGACAGGAAAGATTATTCAATCACACAAACTCGACTTGACACTAATACGGTGAAACAATTGCAATTGGATTCGATTGTTTTTATTTTTTAACATCAAGCACTGCCGCTTGTTTTAATTATCAATAATAGACGACCATTAGCCGCCAAATACAAACATATTTATGAGTAGTTTAATATTCATCTTACTGCATTTATAACTTTGTGAGGATGATATGGATTTATAGCGTCATCAATTGAGGTATCACATTTCTGAAATCTGTGAAATTATTAAGAATGATTTATAATATAGCCGCGAAAAACTTGGAAACTGAACTGCTTTTCCAATATTTTAACCTGAAAACCCTTTACGAAAAACACTATGAAGCAAAATACGTTGTGTGCTTTGCCAATGCGTTTTATAAAAAAACTTCAAAATACTAATAATTGTAAAGCATTAGTAGTGTTCAGCCGGTTTGAAATGTTGCAATGTAGACATGAATTTCATTTCATTACAACTAATAATTAATAAAATTAAATTTGTTTTGCATTCGTAAATATTCACGAGTCGCTACTGTACACAAGTTTACCGAATTAAATACTAATTTAAAAATGTATAATGTAATTAAGTGTAATGTGTCTCTCGAGGGTTTAGCGTTTAAAGACTGAACATAGCTTCAGCAAATACTAGTCTATTATTTAATCAATCGATACTAAGTGTTTATTTTTTAAAAAGACCGTTCTTTTACTGTTATCGTCATGCCCACTATTCATATTTATTTAATAAAATGTAGGCAGTTGCTTTGTAAATGTTCAGTGCTTATGTAATGGAAATATACATTTTACTATTGTTAGCAAAAATATAGCATTTTCTATATACCTTTTTTTTTCTCTCACACGTTCATACCACCGTTCCCCCCCCGGAACCGCTTTCGCATTACTTCAGGGGTGTGCGGGCGTCCCTTACATACTAAACATTCATGCAACATGCACCCTAAACTTAACTAAGCAAATGCGGTCGCCCCAGTCGGGATTCGATCGCCCCAACAGAGCAACTGCATTTACTGTGACCTCGAGTGGCCAATGCGTTCTCGCACTGGACCACCGCGTTCCCTATTTTCTATATACCTAGAATATGTTATATGTATAGCAGCCGCATTCAAATTTACGTAATGGCTATACTTTAAATTTGTATATTTGACAACAATATATGCCTACGCCCAAAAGGTTGCTTTGTTTTAAAAAGTTACCTAACAGTCAGTCAAGTGCTCGGAAATTCTGCAACTTTATATATTTATTAATTTTCAGAATAACACTGGTAAACAAAAATCAACTTCAGAAAATGACTTGGATTTTCTCTATCACCCACATTTTTTTTGCTACGATGTGTTGTGCGTTATATGGAAATATATCAATATCGGTATGTTCTTAATGTTGCACTTACTTCAAAATGTTGTTGTGGATGTTTTACGGCGATATTTGGTCTCTGGGGCATCACGTATTAACGTCCAGCAGTAATCAGCAAGCAAACTATGACTTAATTTGCTTTGGTATCGCTTTTCCATGGTTGCAACGTCTTCGTGGAACCGTTCTTCAAGTTCGTCGCTTACGGCACCCAAATTTTTCGGAAAGAAATCGAGATGAGCATCCAGAAAGTGAATTTTTAAAGACATGCTACATCCCATTTCTCTGTAGGCACTAAGTAATTCGTTCACAAGATCTTTGTAATTTACAGCTTTGACATTTCCCAGAAAATTAGTCACAACTGTTGTAAAATCTCTCCGTGCTCTTACTTCTACTGCATTCAGCAAGTTGTCAAATTCGCCATCTTTCATTACTTCTCGTATTTGTGGCCCTTTCTAATTTTTGCCTCACTAACTCTGGGAAATTTCTGTTTTAGATACAAGAACCCTCTTCCGTTCCGATCTAGTGCTTTAACGAAATTTTTCATTAAGCGCAATTTAATATGCAGTGGTGGTAGAAATACGTTTTAGGATAAAATAGTGGTTCGTTGGTAATATTTTTTTTTTACCCGGGGTTAGTGCTTAACGTAGTGGCCATTCCTTCTGTTGTGACGCCTAGTTGTATAACGGCGAAACAAAAATAATTCCTCACACAAAATATCTAATAACGAAATACTAAACAAGGTCCAGGTATCGAAGGTAAGGGTTCGACTAACTACAGTCGAAGAAGGGGTGGTTCGATGTAAGCCTAGGCGCCACCTGTTTAAAAAAAAAACCTTTTCTCCTTGAAGATAGCTTTCGGTAAACAGGAACCTCCCTGGATGTGAACTTACCTTGTTTGGTAATTTTTAATCTTATCGATCAAGACAAAATAAAACACAATTTTTGACAGAAATCCCAATATATAATGATCAAACAACCCATTTCATTGATCAATACAAATACAAGTATCGGTATGAATAATCAACATCATAACCAAAAATCAAGAACACCCCCAATTATATATGTATGTATATACAATCACATTTAATAATAAATACTATTGAACGGACCACAGTACGTTATTTTCTCTGATTTGAAAAGTTAAATACACAGCAAGCTCAAAATTGACAGGGAAAGCAATAATGCGTAGCTCAGGTTTTTATTTTTAACAAAGAAGTATCAATTCACTTCTAAAATTACTATCAATTGTGTATCGAATTACCGGCTAGCATTCCTATATATTGAGGCCTCATATATTTAATAACTAGATTAGATGACCAAAAATTAATGGTCTATAAACGCACCGATAAATTAAAACTCACGCAGAATTCCCCCTTTTTAAATTGAATACTTAAATCAGAAATCAAATCGCGTAAACTGCAGACCATCTAACAAGTTTCCAGAATACAAATTATTTTACTATAATTTGAACAAGAATTTCCCCCAAATAAAATATTTAGCTAATTATAAAGTTTTTCGTCGAGTATTGTTTATAATTTAATATAAAGCTGAATCCGCAAATAAACGAGTTATAATATTCGTCTTGGTTTTGTTCTTGAAAAATGCGTGAAGCATGCGCAAACCGCAATATATGAGTACAAAGTTATTTGAATCGAAACTCGAAATATGCCGATCAAACGCTGCAAAAGGGAAATACTCCTGATATACACCACGCGTCAAAATCACCCGTTACAGATTCCCCCCTCCACCAAACTTTTACGACGACCAAACCTTGGTCCGGCGGAAAATGTACGGCAAAGAAGAAGAACAATAACGTGAGTCTTCCTTTGTCTCAGCATACATTCGAGATCCAATCACTGAAAAAAAAAACAAAACCCGACTGAAAACCAAAACCCAACCCCACACAAAACACAACTATCTGGATGGCAGAAAGGAATTCGTTCCAAATCCAGGGGCAAAGTAACACCACCAAAGGGATCGAGACAGTCCCTCGCTGTTGGATGGAAAAGCTGCGCCGCTGAACTGCTCGTCAACCTATCGTAGCGTACTTCTACAACTAGAAATGTTCAGAACTCCCCCCTCCAGTACCATCCAAATACCCAACCCCTAGACAAGTACATCCTTTCGGTCAAAAACCCCCGAGGTGAAAGGGAACCCCAACAGATATAGAACTGTCAAACTAAAAACCAACAAACCCCCAACCCAGTAAAATTTCCCAACGAACAAAGCTACAAATTGGAGAAGTCCCTACTTCTTTTGGCAAAGCTGGAGAGAAGCGAAGAACTCCAGAAAGAGGGTTACAGACAACCAGAAAGCGATAGACAGGAAATATTCATTCATCCCTCAAATCCGCTCCGACCAAAAGATCATCGAAAGACTCGAAAGTAATCCGAGAGGACCCTTGATCTACATCTCTCAAGCACACCAGAACAGAGAACCACATTTACACCAACAGGGAAAAGAAAGAAGACTAGAGACTAAAAGAAAAGAAAAGCAGGAAACAAAAAGGAGGAAAAGCACCAGGGCTGGCACTACCAACAGAACGAACCACCGCTCGATATACGGAACAAGATCTTACACTAGGGACTTTCCAATACAACAATAAAACTTTTAACGACGTCAAAACCATAAACCAGAGATCAAGATTCTACTTCCAACATGTTAACGAGGAGCCGCACCATAATTTACCACCACCTCCATGATTGTCTAAAGTCCAAAACCAACCATGAAGTGTTTGAGCGTAGATGGAAATGCTTCTTTAGTGACCTTCCCTACAGTGCCCAAACAACCACCCTAAATGCATCTATTCGTCATCTGAGATTGAAGGTTCATGATGTAGCTTAAGATCTTTGGCGTGCCAATTTCCTCTAAATCTTCCATCAGTATCCATTAATTCAAAAGTCCACGGAGAAAGTCTCTTACGTATCTTGAAAGGACCTACATATTTCGGAGCAAGCTTGGCCAAATAATACTTCGAAGCGTCGTCGGATAAAATCTTATTTCTTCGCCACACCAATCGGCCAGGAAAATAATCAACATGACGTCGACGGAAATTATAAGCCGTTCGACTCTTCTCATAAGCTTTTAGCAACCTAGTATGTATGTCTTGATAAAGTCTTTTGAATTCTTCGGATCTAATTTGGATCTTAGCTATGTCACGTATTATCTCAACATCTTCCTCGTTATTCTTCTCGGTATTATCGGTACGATACTCTTCTCCATCTAATACTATCTCTCTACCAAAATTAATGAAGAATGGAGTCATACCCGTTGATTCATGTTTCGAAGTACGTAAAGCACAGGCAACTTTCGCTAAATACATATCCCAATCTCTCTGATTATCGCTAATGTACGAAGAAATCGCAGTCTTCAACACTCTATTTACCCGCTCTGTAGGATTGGCTTGTGGATGATATAACGCTGTATACTTAATCTCCACTCCATAACTATCAGTTAGTTTCCTAAATTCTTTACTACGAAATTGAATTCCATTATCTACAACAATATATCTAGGTGCTCCAAATAATAAAAACACATTTTCTTCTAAGTTTTTCACTATGGACGGAGTTGTAGCGGAATGTAGCGGAAAAACTAAAGGTAGTTTACTGAAGTAATCGGCAACAACTAATATATAAGTATATCCACGTTTCGATCGAGGTAGCGGTCCTATCAAATCTGCTGAAATTAATTCCCACGGTTTTGTAATCTGAGGTCTTCCAACCATCAGTCCTACCGGTTTTTGTTGTTCGACCTTATGACTTAAACATACTTTACAGGATCTAATGTAGCGAGCGACACTACAACGTAACTTAGGCCAATAATACTTTTCTGTAATCCTCGCAATAGTTTTGGTAACACCTAAATGAGCAGCAGTAGGAACATCATGATTTGATCTAATTATCTCGTTCCGTTCACTCGAAGGTACAACAAGTTTCCAACTTCTACTATCATCACTCAACCCAGGGTAACGATTCTTCACGTACTTGTACAACTTATTTCCATCTACTCTCCATTCAGTATACCTATTCGGATTCTCACGAACTAATTTACACATTTTCAAATGCCATCTATCTTGGCTAAAACTACACACATCTACTACATCCAAAACAGGTACTGACCTAGAAAGAGCGTCCGGAACAACATTATCTTTCCCTTTTCGGTGAATAACATCAAAACTATATTGTTGTAACCTCACAGCCCAACGAGTTAATCGGCCACTAGGATTCTTCAAATTATTTAGCCACACTAGAGAGTAGTGATCTGTTATCACTTTAAAATGGGAACCTTCAATGTAGGGTCTAAACTTTTCTACGGCCCACAAAACCTCTAAACATTCCAACTCGGTTGTCGTGTAATGACGTTCTGCTTTCAGAAGAGATTTACTGATGTAACTGATAACACGATCTCCCTCAGGATATTCTTGACTGAGTACAGCACCCAATCCAAAACTTGAAGCGTCGGTCTGTATTACAAAAGGCTTCGAAAAGTCTAGACAAGTCAATACTGGAGCAAAAACTAAGAATTCTTTGATGGTGTTCAAGGCAATCTCGCATTCTTCTGACCACACGAACTTGACCTTCTTCCGGAGAAGATTAGTTAACGGAGACGTAACTGTTGAAAAATTTGGCACAAATCGACGATACCATGATGCCATTCCTACAATTCTACGAACTTCAGATACATTCCGTGGCGTAGGTATATTCAAAATTGCTGCAACTTTGTCTGGATCGACATGTAATCCATCTTTACCAACAATGTATCCTAGGTATTTCAGCTCAGGTTGAACAAATTTACATTTCTCTCTACTAAGAGAAAGACCAGCAGCCTTAATTCTCTCAAAGACTGTTTTCAAAACCTCTAAATGTTTTTCGAAGGTGGCCGTTACGATTATTACGTCATCTAAATATGCGAAAACACACTGATGTAATTCAGGACCTAAGATCTGATCAATAAATCTCTGCCATGTTGAAGGAGCATTGTGAAGGCCAAAAGGTAGACGATTAAAGTGATAAAGGCCACGGTTCGGTACTATAAAAGCTGTGAATTTCTTCGAATCTTCTTCCATAGGGATTTGCCAATAAGCGGACTTAATATCAAGCGACGACATGAAACGGGCGTCTCGAAGTTTATCTAGTATATCAGACACGTATGGTAAAGGATAAGCATCTCTCTCCGTCACACTATTCAACTTCCGATAATCTACACAGAAACGGTACGTCCCATCTGGTTTCTTTACTAACACTATTGGTGAAGCCCATGGAGAATTTGAAGGTTCAACAATTCCATCCCTTAAAATGCTATCTAGTTCTGCATCAATATGCTTCTGGAGAACCGGAGAAACAGGATAATATCTTTGTCGAATAGGTTCTGCTGTCGTCTTAATCTTGTGTTCTACCACCGTATACAATCAATCCCTTCATTCATTGACAGGAACGTAGAATCTAACAACTGGGTAAGTGCTTACGATTGTTCTGCGTCTAAATCATCATGGGAAACTATTGCGTCGATAAAAACTTCGGATGAGTCACTGAAATGCCATTCACGATGTCTGAAATTTGGAACAATCTCCATCCTTTTCCAAAAGTTTATTCCTAAGATTAGGGTATGTGGAAGGGAAGGCAAAACTAACAATTCAAAAATCTTTATTTTTCCACGTAAACTAATTGGAACCAACAACATGCCTTTTACTTCACATTTCCCCCCATTTGCAACAGTACACACGTCCACAGGTGATTTGGCTAATGGTAGGCCTAATCCTTTCAGCATCTCCCATCCTTTTCTTCCTAAAATCGACTGACTAGCACCAGAGTCCAACAAACCTAACATTACTTTACCAAAGATCTTGATTTCTAGATAAGGTCGTTCATCTTCCTGCAATTGAGCAAATAAGAAATCGAGCATAACTTTAGACTGGTCGATCAAGATTTTCTTATTCGTGGAGAGGTCGGATACTTGATCATTTATCGGCCTCTTCTGGCGTTTCCCGACGGATTACAATTCTGACAAGTCCTCGTCGTCACTCCCATCTTCCCACATCTAAAGCATTTCTTCGAGACAGGTCGTGGACATTTAGCTGCTACATGACCTTCTTGTTCACAGTTCCAACACTTAATATGACTAAGTGTAGCGACTTCTCTACGATTCGACGTTGAAGGACTAGGATCTGAATAAACGTATGCTAAATCTGGTTCTAAAGTCTTCCCCAATACTCTTCTTGGCGGCTGTACAAATTCTTCTAAGGCAGTTCTACGGGCTTCAATCTGGCGACCTAACCGGAGTAAATCTGCAATGGAGTCTACAGTCACTAAGCTGAGTTTATCTTGATAAAAAGGAGCTATGTTCTTCATCAGAATCTTCAGTTTAAAACCCTCTGGGATAGAAAAGTTCAACCTATGGAATAAACTCTGAATAATGGCTACGTACACCCCTATCGATTCACCAGGCCCCTGCGTACGACGTTTAATCTCGTCCAACAGCTTCTCATCATAATCGTATGGCTGAAACTCCTCCCTTAAGAATTTCACTAAGTCATCCCAATTATTCATCAAGTCCCTGTAGGCTCGGTACCAAATTAACGCTTTACCTGTAAATAAATCTAAGGCGGAATCAAATAATATTTCGAGGGAAATATTCCGGGCAATCCTTAATTCTTCTACTCGTTCTATGAAAGAATTGACAGACATTTCACCTTTTTCCCCAGAAAATTTCAAACCCCAAGTGCGTACAGGAACAGGTTTAATCTCTCCCACCGAATAACTAACGGAACTAGCTGAAGGTTACCATGTATAGAATCTTCAAACTCGTCCACCAATTCTTCTAAGTTTTTCAGACCCGAACTAACGACGTTGCTATCCTCTTCAAACGAAAACGGATGAGTCGGCCACTCAAAATGTTTATCAGCTTTTTCTTTCCGTAGAGCAACCCTAACTAATTTCCTCAATGAATCGATTGATCCTTCGTAGGAAAGTTCGACGTTGTTCAATCTATCAATGTCCATCGTGACAAAAAAATATCCCACAAAATTTTAAAACTCTAAACTATAAATAATCAAAAGGAAAACTAAATCAAATGAGCTACTACTAAGAGAACTCTAACAACTTAATCAAAATCAACTAATTTATTCCCCCTAAAATTCCAAGGAGGGAAGAAAATTTTCCAAAACAAAATGTCAAAGCCCCACGTTGGGCGCCAAAATTTGTGACGCCTAGTTGTATAACGGCGAGACAAAAATATTCCTCACACAAAATATCTAATAACGAAATACTAAACAAGGTCCAGGTATCGAAGGTAAGGGTTCGACTAACTATAGTCGAAGAAGGGGTGGTTCGATGTAAGCCTAGGCGCCACCTGTTAAAAAAAAACCGTTTTCTCCTTGAAGATAGCTTTCGGTAAACAGGAACCTCCCTGGATGTGAACTTACCTTGTTTGGTAATTTTTAATCTTATCGATCAAGACAAAATAAAACACAATTTTTGACAGAAATCCCAATATATAATGATCAAACAACCCATTTCATTGATCAATACAAATACAAGTATCGGTATGAATAATCAACATCATAACCAAAAATCAAGAACACCCCCAATTATATATGTATGTATATACAATCACATTTAATAATAATTACTATTGAACGGACCACAGCACGTTATTTTCTCTGATTTGAAAAGTTAAATACACAGCAAGCTCAAAATTGACAGGGAAAGCAATAATGCGTAGCTCAGGTTTTTATTTTTTAACAAAGAAGTATCAATTCACTTCTAAAATTACTATCAATTGTGTATCGAATTACCGGCTAGCATTCCTATATACTTGAGGCCTCATATATACTTAATAACTAGATTAGATGACCAAAAAAAATTAATGGTCTATAAACGCACCGATAAATTATAACTCACGCAGAATTCCCCCTTTTTAAATTGAATACTTAAATCAGAAATCAAATCGCGTAAACTGTAGACCATCTAACAAGTTTCCAGAATACAAATTATTTTTCTATAATTTGAACAAGAATTTCCCCCAAATAAAATATTTAACTAATTATAAAGTTTTTCGTCGAGTATTGTTTATAATTTAATATAAAGCTGAATCCGCAAATAAACGAGTTATAATATTCGTCTTTGGTTTTGTTCTTGAAGATTGCGTGGACTTATCAATCTAACGCAGGCACGGCATGAAAGTTTCTACAGACCTTGACTGGCTTTCTATTCGCACACCTGCTCTACGGACTGTCCTTCGCCATGGAATTTCCCACGTCGTATAACTTCGAAAATAATTACGGATGTTCAACTCGTCCGATGGATAACCGCTACTGGACAACCACTACTGGACAACCACTCAACCACTACTGGATAACCGCCTAAATAAATTCAACTGTCTTAGCAAAAGAACAATTGGAATGAGAACCTAGTTTAGCTTACCAAAAGATGTTAATCGGCGGAAAGAGAAACTTCCTACAAGGCAGAAAAATAGGGAAAACTCCCAGGGAAAATTCACTAACACACCCACTCGTGCTGAATCTTCCTTTAAAAACTTGAAAATCTATTAAAACTGGAAAATTTCCTGTCGAAACGACCTCAGATAAAAATTCAAGACTGCACTTGTTGAAAGCTAGAAGCGTTCTTTTCAAAACCAGTTGATGGCGGACTTCAAAATTCGGAACCTTGAAAAATGCGTGAACGATGCGCAAACCGCAATATATGAGTACAAAGTTATTTGAATCGAAACTCGAAATATGCCGATCAAACGCTGCAAAAGGGAAATACTCCTGATATACACCACGCGTCAAAATCACCCGTTACAGCTCACACGGAAGCCAAATTTTAAAAAACAATTTGTATACATGTGGATCAATGGTTTTTAATTATTCGTTAGGAAAGAAAAGTCTTCTAGGGGTCTTTACATTTAAAATTATTTGATATTTAGAAATAGTCGCAACTTGTGGAATGCAACTTTACTTACATAACACAAGGCAGCAACTATGCATTAAACATTTACCTAGGGATTCTTTAGGGTAATATTTATTTGCGTTCACTGTTGTTTTTTCTATATGCTTATTATATACGGCGTCTCTTAATGTCTAAAATTTCTAATTTTACTTTGTAATTGGATGATATAAAAATGTATATAGTTGACTATATTGTTGATTACAATTAGCTATTCATCGTTTTCTAATTTTAATTATTGCTGTATTAATAAAATAATTAGTGATATACCTACTGTAGATAAGAAGGCACTAAATAGGTCATTATAATTTTTGGTGTTGTTTCACACAAAGATTATTTAAGTATGTTACGATTATCAGTGTGATTCTAATCATCTTGCTGGACAGATAACCTTTGTGCTTCCTTTTTAGAACTGAGGTAGAAACGCACGGGATATCTGCAGTTTGCTATCGATTTTCAATAGAAATAATGCTGGAGAAGGTTTAGATACTTAGATCCTACGGTTGCCAAAGCCGGATTGAGTAATTGCTCGGCGGGTTGCAGCACGGAATTTTATATTGCAACAACTGCGATGTTTACGTCGTATTAGTTTAGAAATTGAAAGTTTTATCCGCATCGTTCTCTTATGATATTTAAACTACCATATTATGGATGCCCTTGAAATATGGAACGGCATTTGTGGCATTAAAGGGAAAAAATCATTACGTTTTTCGACTGTCAAGGCAACACTTATTTGATGAATTTAACATTTAATCAGGATGTGTTGTATACTTCAAGTTACGAAATAGAAAAAGGTAAGTAGAAGACTAGTTCTATCAATCAAACTATTACTATATATCCCAACCTTTATATATCTTACAATTACAGCTAAATTGGAAAATCTCTACAGAAAAACAACTTTTCCTTCTATTGGAATTCCAAGATCTCCCAATAAAACCAACATTTCACTTGACGTTAATGGAAAAGCTATTACATCCAATTCCATTTCCATTTTTACCTGTACCTGCCCCAACGGGAGGCGAGTCGTAAAGCAGAATTTCGTTCATTCTGTGCATGTTTTCTCACACCAATTTGTTAGTTTAAAGGTTACCGCTTTGGGTCTCTCTATCACCTTCTCGACGCCGTGGAAACACGCAGCGCTGTCAGCAAAGAAAACAACTTTCACAGCAGTAGAAACGAACGCAAATAGATTTTACATTTCGTAATGTTAAGTGACGAATATTTGCTTACGAGATGTGAATACGAATATGTTTTCGGAGGAGGAAATCATAAGGTGTTTTCCGAATCGACGAATTAGACGTTCTTCCCAGAAAATCAAATCTGGCATTCACTCGTCGAATAATTTTATTGAATATCAAAAGAGAATTTTAATTAATTATCGATTTTAGTAAAATCAAATTGCAGAAGCCGCAAATTCCTACAATTACCTCATTTAAGTCTGTGGTTTTAAACACGGGCACGTTCATTTGAAAAAGTTGCATAATTATCAGAGCAGGTAAACATTGTATACATGTTCAGCATGTCTTTTAAAATAAATATTGTTCGTGGTATTAAACTTTTCTTAGGCGTTTTTGTAAGGTTTGCTGTAATTAAAAGCATTAAAAATTCACGTTGTAGCAGTAATAGCACAATATACTGCTGTGCTACTCCCCGTTCGCTACTATTACTATTTAAATTAATAAATAAATAATTTTTCTAGCTAAAATGAAGTTATTATTTGAATTATTATTATCCACATTGGTGTGCACATGGAAAAATTTCCCAATATTGATAATTTGCTTTACATCCATCAGATTACATTTAAAATTGCTCTTATAAGTTCTCGAACAAACAGGACGATCTCCACAACAAATAATTTTATTCTTTCTCAGGGTGATGCTGTAATTCCAAAATAGCGCCACTTGATCTTTGAATTTTAAACTATAGTGCAGGGAAATAAGTTGAAACATGAATTAAAAGACTATATTACAGCCGTATCAGAAACACCTAACCTAAATTTACCTTTCAATTTGTAATAACATTCTGCATATTTTAATGCCTCACTTGAATATAATTCGATGTGTATTAAGAAAACAAATATTTTTCTTTACTAAAATTACCCGTTTTTGTTAAATTAAAATGATTAATTAAATCATTTAAATGTGTTTTGAGCACACTCTAGAACAAAACGGTTTTATAAAATTCACACGGGGAAAGTCTAAATTCCCACTAAACACATATGTGATTACATATGCCGAAAACATATTACAGAAGTAATAATACTTTGTTTACAGAAAAGAAAATACAACTAGGAATGGAAAAAGCTTCCAACTCCACTATATTAATAAATAAAAATCCACAATAGCTAGCGGTCTCAAAAATCAAATAATACGGCTACATAGAAATACCAAAAGGAAATGACCAGACTATTTGAAAATCAAAGCCAAGCTTTATTCAACAAGTTATTTCAGGGACGACCTGCATAAAATAGTTTAAGTATCAACTCTAAGTAGTGTGTTTCACTTTCTTTATATTTATGAACTCTAAGTTTAATTAAATAATTAGGGATACAATAAGACAGCAGTACATACCTTCCGGAATTATTAGTTAATAGGGAATAACTGATGTATACCTGCTTTTTACGGGAATGGTTTGCAGGTTGCTTACGGGTCTTCAAAGCTGACAAAAAAACTAAAAAACGAGTATTTACGTATCATGCGAGTTTCTGTACATTTGCTAAGGTTGATATTACCAAGTCAAGCAGTTCTACGTCAGTTGAGGTATTTTTTTATTACAATATGCATTATTTTGAGGCTTTGCAGTTGGCATGTCTGATTTACTTACTTTATTAAATTATAAAACATTTTAATAGCTAAGATGCAATATACGAACTTCTTGTGATGGTTCACGAGAGATATATCTTGCTTGTTAGTACCAACCATTTTATGAGTACCTAGTTCAATGTTCCAAACAGTCAAGCTCCATCATTCCACAGAATAGGTTCAAGTAAGTAATTTTAATATTCTGTTTTGGGAATTAGATTTCCAATTCTAGGGTAGAAATCAAATTTTTCACTTTAGAATCGCAATTCGATACTTTATTCTGGGGCCAGAATTCAATTGTCGATTCTGAAGCCGGTTCTCGATTCTAGATATAATTTTGGAGACACTCAGGTCGTATTAATCATACTAATAAGAAATAAATGCTACAATAATAGTTTGTCATGCGCAAGTACAATAAATAACAAATTAAACAAACGAAATGAGGAATGCTGTTGTTGGATCCTCGTAGAGGGATTATAAAGAAGTCTCTCTCGTGGTACTGGGGCAGGTTACCATCGCTTTATTAGGAATGTTGCCTCTACCAGACGCAGTACTGCAGTACCATCTTTTGGGATCCTTTTGTCCAACACCCTATAGTTTTGCGGAAGGTCTGTGAAAGTTTCAGAAAAAGTAGCTATATCATTCCTTTGCTGGGGATAAACATATGGAGAGGAGTGGTTGATGTATCGCAGTGAACATTGACGTTCTGTTCTGAGAAAAATACCTTTTTAATGGTAATTACAGAATCACGATGAATAAATGTTTACAGCGCGGCATCTGCTTTCTGATATTTCTCCAGCATCTGGTAGTCGATGGGACCGCCTGGGACTGCAACTGTAATATCTGAAAGATTAGGTCGTGATAAAGTATCTGCGGATATATTGTCGACCCCAGCGACGTGACGGATGTAAGTTGTAAATTGGCTAATAAAATTATCCAGGTATCGAAATTGCCTTGCGCCTAAGCAGCGGTCAAATTGCTGTTGAAATACGAACGTCCATGGTTTGTGGTCTGTATACAAAGTGAAATGTCGGCCTTTTATGAAATAGTGAAATCTTTTGACATTCGAATTTACAACTAACAATTCACAGTCATAGGTGCTATGTTTTTGCTGGAAATGATATTTATAGGTCAAACTTCGGCTAATTTCGGTAATTTTGATAATTGTCGTATATGAATGTTTATCATTTACCTTCATGATTTTATTTCAGCATTGCTATAAATATTGTTACTACCGTGCACAGCACTTTTGTGTACTTATTTTGTGTTTATTGTTATCAACACATGTCATTTTTTGATTATAATCTCAATTTTCGATTTGACAGTTGTAGCAGGAATCCATTCATGGCAACGGAATTTTAGATAATGGTAAATTTGGATTTGTTTCGTTATTTTCTTTATGGGCAGTTCTGCGGACACTATTCGGTGCAGATTAGATTTTGTGAACTGTGAATCAGTTTATGTCAACGTAAGGACACGTCCACTAGATTGCGTTCTGTTTAATGATTATTTCGTTTTTAATTGGTAATTACTTCGGTTCGAATTTTCTTCGAATTGATATTTTGGCGATATTGTTGTTTAAAACTGTTAGTGTTATAAACTGTTGTTTATTTATAATTATTATTTTCTTTCGTAGGTTCTTACATTTATGCAATATTGTATTGTACAGTATATACGACTGCGTCACTTAGTTACTTTATGGAAAATTTATTTAAATTTATTTATGCAGGACGGTTGTTACATTATTTACAATATACAGGATTTATTTACAGCATTTTCACACTATATTGGTGTTTTATTGACTTATTGATCTGTATGTTGGGAACTCGTAAGTTTATACTTCAAGGTAAGAGTTTACCCCCATCTGAATCCATTGAGGTAGGTCTTTGGGATTACTGCAGTACCATTGGTGTTGGATTCTGGCGCCCTATATTTTATCTACGTTTAATCACCCACTCCCATCGCGCAGTAGAGCCAGTTGCGGTGAACAGATCGAATTTTTGCAGCAAGTTACCCATGGGTAATAATTCGGTGTTCCTGATGTGTTGTAAAATATTCATAGGTCCGTCTTCTCATTACCACCTGTTGTCTTATAACAAAGTTCTAATGTAATCGTTGCTCTAGACAGTAGGGCATGGTTTCCCAAATGACGGGTCTACTCTAAAATACGACTAAATAACGTTAAATCGGGACTATTGAAAAAATAATTCAATTAATCGAGACGAACAAGGCGCTCCTTCCGCGTCCGCGCCGTTCTGTGCATTCGCGCACCGCACTGCGCTGCGCCGCGGCGCAGCGCGCCGTTTCGCAGCCTCATTGTTCGCGACAAATTAGCTCAACCAATGGCGAAGCTGCGCGGCGGTGGGAGTAGCAGAGAAAGCGATACAACTTGTATGACTTTTCGCACGACTTGTAAGTGTGAAGGAGACCTTTCAACACTAGTTTACCTAGAAACCGATTAGAAGTCAAACCGGATCTAAGACTAAAGTTATTATATTTTTCTCAAAACCTGAGGTTCGTAGCTGACAAGAAACAGAATCACACTTCTCATTAATATATTACTTGGTTTTAGTTTGCTTCGTTATATTTTTGTAAGACTGAATTCTTCTTTATTATAATATATGAAAACCGTATGGACATTAAAATCTGTTTTCTTATAACAAATGCCAGGCTGTGTAAAGAAAGTTTGGGAAACACTGCCATAGGGTATAAAGTATAAAGTTGATGTAGGAATAAGTACAGAAATATTTACACTTTATTAAAAAAGCAAATGCTAATAATACGTACAATCTTCACGAAGAGCTAAAAATGCTTGACATTTTGTTGACATGGATTGAGGCAAACTATCAAAAAGTCCTTGTGAAACTTTTTCTCATTCCCATCTGAGAGCAATTTTAAGTTTCGGAATTGTACGTGGGAGCATATTTCGTGCAGCAACAAGTCTTCCTAATGCATCCCATACATTTTGCTGGGCAGTCCATTCTATCGACTCCCATTTCATCAAACCAGTTGTACGCGATGGTTGCTCAATGTAGAAGAGAATTATCCTCCATAAACATGAATTGTTTTCCCACTGCGCTGCGTACGGAAAAGAGTGGGTCGCAGAAGCTCGTCCAAATACCTTTGGACAGTAAGGTATTCATTCTGAATGAAATAAAGATTCATATTCTGGCCGTTCCCAATAGTGGATTATTTCGTGTTTCGGGTTCAGTAAAGTTAAAACACGAGTATTATCTGGTTGAAAAATGTATATACCCTTATTACTGTACACCACTAAACAACAGTCGTCCTCACTGATTATTATCCCATTTCCTCTGCTCCTCTGCATGCATTCTGCGGGCTGTTTTATGAATTGCAATAAGTGGAGTGCAAACCAGCTGTCTTCAAGCATATGGGCCGACGTCATGAAGACGGTTTCTTATTGTTTGTGATGATACTAGCTTTCCAGTAGCAGCAAACTTACCTCGAGGCTGGGTTGAGTTAAGAATTCGATTCGATTCAACTAGCGAGAGGTAATGATCTTCTCTTGAGTTTCTTGATGCTGGTCGACCTTATGCTTGTCTTCGCTGTACATCTTCAGTTTCCGGAAAGCGATTTCAGAGTCGATTATTTATATTTTGGCTCACCCCAAATACTTCTATAACAGCTTGTAGGGTTTGTCCACCTGCCAATTGACTCATGGCCTTCCAAATCTCTAACTCAGACATATCACGGTGCTTTCCATTCTTAATTGCAATTGATATTAAATATCCTCACTAGTAACCAAGAAAGTGATAATATGGACTGTGGCCAAGAGCGCGTTGACGCGCGCTTTACTACCCTCCAGTAGCGACGGCATTTTTACTTGCAGAAACAAATGAACACGCAACAAAGCCTTACTCTTTCTAGTTTAAAATTGTAGCAGTCGACATATAGCGTGTCCCACGATGTGATGTCACTACTTCACCTATGTGTAGGAAAGGTAAAAGGAAGTCGAAACTAAAGAGTGGTCATTTTCTCTAAATCGAATATTAAAGAAGTTACGGCTTGTTTTAGTTAAATACTGAAGCATCCGATACAATAAAATATATTAAGTGGCAATTGATACAAACTGTCTACGTTCCTATGAAAATGATAGTATTTACTTGAGTGTCAAACAGAAAAAGCACATTAAAGTTAATTTCTCTGCTTGCGCTTATTAACAGTGTTGATAATGTTTACTTTTACAACGCGAATACGCCGATATCCGTTACATGTACGGTTTTGGTGATGGAAACTCAGTAGCGGCTGCTCGAGAATATGGGTTGAAATTTCCATATCGGCGACTATCACACCAACGAGTGTTCCAACGAGTTCACAACCGCCTACGTAAACACGGAACGTTCCCGAAACCGTCGACTGTCCCAGCACCTCTGTTCGTCGTGTATCTGCACAACATCAGACACCCTCGATGGGTAGTTGAGGTTCCACCTTCGAGATGGCGCCCTCTATGTTGGAAGTATCATCCTGGGGACGTCCTTCCGGGGGGCTTTCTGTGATCACTCATTTTGATCCCACGAGTAACTAACAAAAACGGTCCGCTCCCGCAGAGGCTGATACGGGAGCAAGGCTTCATACTGTAGAAGGTCGCCTGGTGTCCTACAGGCATCGTTCGTGACACTAATAACCCGTAGTGCCACACAACCCTCGGCACGATAGCTTCCACCTTGGTTTCGGGGATTTATTTTCGAGGTTTACCGCCGCCTTCCGCATAAACAGGGTCACCTCTAGTAGGAGTGGCTCTTCACCACGGGCGGACGATCTTCCAGTGTGAGAGGCTAGGGCAACTCAAGTGATTTTACTCAGTTGGTTGCTGTGGTGCGCGTCAACACTGGCTGGTTTGCCATCTGTTCACTTTCAGGCCAAGGTCTTGGAGTATGATCAAGAGCCCCACTTAAGGGGAATAATCAGAGGCCCCAGTGCATCCCGGTCCCGGTTGCGGGGCCGAGGGACCATTGTGGTTCCCTCAGTGTCAGGTAGCGGTCCTTGGCCCCAAACTAAAATAATAATAAATATTAGCTCTTCTGAAATTGTAATTATTTAATAAATAATAATTTAACACTCTGTATTTTGAAAACGGTTTACTTTACGTCATAACTTTATTAAAATTTTTTACTATATTTGTTCTAAAGATTATGTACAGGAAGACGTGAACTCACATTGTGAGACATCCTGTGTAAAAATATTTGCAGGTGTTATTTTAACTGCCTGCTTTTTTTTTATTATTATTGTTAAATATCCGTTAGCTAATTTGAACAGTTTATAATTACTGATATTAAAAGTACCTATTGTATTATTTATTACTAGTATTTTAGATGGCCTAATGATAGTATCATTATTTCTTGAACCTAGGAGTATTCATATGGGTGAGCGGCAAAGGAAATATGCTGCAGAAATCTTCCAGCACTTCTTAACGTTAGGACAACGTTGATCTACACTAATTATTAACACTTGTAACCTCACTTTAGTCAAACAAATAATTTTACACAATTTCGATAATGCTTTAATTTCCCATAAAGAAATCAAACAATGTATGTAAGTGTAATTTACTTGTTAATGTATGGCTAAAAACAATATTAATCAAATCTGAAATTGGCTTAAAAAAAAATTGGCCGTCACTTTCAATTAATAACAGAATATAAACCACACCATTAACGCTATCATATATTCTTTATTTAAAACTATGGAGTTCCTCAAACCAGGGATACACGAATCGTCACTTATTCTATTCAATTAAATTAAATATCTTCTACGTTTCCAAAATTACCCACAAAACTCGATTTTAAGGATTAGTTCATCTCCGTTATCTGCTGAATAGCCTGTACCTGACGTATATTGTACAATAACACTGAGAAAGCGTAATTCGTAAAGCAAACTCTTATGCATAACATTGGAGTTTTTCAGAGACTAGAGTTTAGAGTCTAAACCATTGTTAGAGTATTCAAAACGTATTTTTAATGACCATGTATTTTCTACCACTAATTTCAGTTATTTCTGTCCTTTCAAAGACACTTTTTAATAATTAATTTTCTCAGTACAAACAAGGTTTAACAATAATTCTTTTGCGGATCTAAATTCTTGTACACAGTTACATATTAAAACGCTGCGGCAAAACGGAAATTCCCTTCGGACACCACGAACACATTTTCCAAGCCCTGCCACAATCCTGCGACTTCAGCGAAAGAAACGTCATCGCTAATTTTATTTTTAGTGGCAAGGGACCGATCTCAGAGCGAATATGACTCCAGAAGAGAAAACTAAACTATTTATATGTATTGATCTATCTAAAAGCTAAGATTAGAGCTTCACGAAACAATTCGGTTAGCCCATACGACAACGTTGTATTGCCTTTTAGGTTACCGATATTTACTTGCTTGGTTTTTATCTTTGCTTATTTGACATAAAACGTGTTTCTGAAAGATCTGCAAACATTTAATCATAGAGTAAATCTTATTGTTTATGTATTTAAGACTGATATCCTTCTTAAAGAAATCAATATTACAAATGGTGTACCGAAAAACAAGCGTTTGTGTTACAGAACTGCTACTGCAAACTCAAAGTAAGTATCCAAAGATGATGAGCAATTACTGCTTACAATTAAATATTTCGATTAATTAAATAGGCCCTTAAAAACGTCTAAAAATGGAAGTTTAGGAACACTTTCTGAAAGCTTTCAAGTAAAACTCCAGCGTTCAAGAAAACTTACTCTACATATCGGTATCACTCAGTTTCATTTCATAATGTGGGAACGCTTAGAGAGTAGTAAGGCTTGTATCCATGTCGAATACAAAGCGTGCAGCCCTACAATCAGCAAACGAAAATAGAAAGATTTTTTTAGGAGTAGAAACGAATGATATTATTTTTATTTAATTTTTGTTGGGTTGTTGAATTTGAGTTGCCCAGATGTGAAACCGGCTAAAGCAGTTTTTCTAAAAGCTGATACAAACACAAACAACTTAGTTTGGGCTATATTCCCTGTTTATAATGAGATGCAATGCATTGTGAAAGTGTTGTAGCTACGCTTTCTGTGAAACTTTTACACTTTACTTTCGATAAAACTACCGAATGTCGCTCAAACGAACATACTTTCAAGAAATCTACCGAATGTCATACAAAAGGGTTGCTAAAGCTGGTACTGCAGTACTGCGTCCGATAAAGTTAACATTTCTAATGCAGAGAGGGTAAACTGCCCCCGAACCACGAGGAGTGACTTCTTTATAATATCCCCACGAGGATTATTTTTGATTTCGTTTAATTTGTTATTTATTGTACTTGCATATAATAAACTATTATTACAACATTTACTTCTATGAGTGTGGTTTAAACAGCCATACTAGTGACCCCGGTATTGCAATAACTTGCTTTTCTTTAACAAAAAGGGCAACGGAAATGGAACCGACAGCGCTGGCCCAGCAGCAGGAACGGCCACCCATGCCGCCGGCGTCGGCCCATCCATCGACCGTGCCAGCATCTAAGTGTTGCCATTTTGGCCAGAAAAACCGCCGCTGTGGTTTATACAACTAGAAGGCCACTTCAAATTCAATCACATTACACAGTACGCAACAAAATATTTTTATGTAAGTCCAAACCATGACAGTCGTTACGTGTCAAAAGTAGAGGTCATATTAATAAATCCTCGGGATAGAAATAAATATATTATAGGAGGAGCTAGTCAAACGGCTCTCAACTTCCGTCAAACAAAAAATTAAGCAGCTACTGGAGTACGAAGAAATCGGAGATTGCATGCCGTTACATTGTCTGCGGCATTTAAAAAATTAGGCGCGTACGGTCCCAGATCATCTACGAACTCTGGGGCTACCAGGAAGTTTTCAGCTATACTTGTAACACAAAGCGCCAGAAATTTGACTTCTGTGAGGAATCTACCCGAAATAATTTTTTAAATATCACCGAGGCACAGATTGCCAGCACTGCAGGCAATTATCATCCACTAATCAACCAGCTTTCGCATCAAATTAATGAGTTATTGTAGCGGGTCCATGACCTAATCTGTGGACACCAACCACAACGCCGTAATCGCAACGACGACGCACAGGCCAAGATCAGCATCAAAAATATACCGGTACCACAGATGCTTTAAAGAAACTGCAAGAAAATGTACGCACCTCTATGAGTATATGTCCCTAAAAATCCCGGTGGTGGGCAGGAGTCAGTAAAGGCTGTCAGCGACTCCTTACTTCCAACCTGCCGCTTGTTTATCGCGGACACTTCTTCGAAGGTTGAATTCCTATTGGACACGGGCGCTGATTTGTTCGTGTATCCGAAATCTTTCATAAAATGCTCGCGTGCAAGTACAAATTACGAACTATGTACAATAAACACTTTTTAGATTTAGATTTTAAGTTTAGCAGGGTGTTTTCATGGCGGTTCGTGACAACAGACGTTAGTAAACCAATTATTGCTGCAGACTTTTTAAGACATTTGGGTTACTTATGAATATACGTAATCACCGACTTTTAGATAATGTTATGTCATTATCACATGTGGGTGAAATGCACAAATGTGAGTCCTACGGAATTAGAACAATTTTTAGTGATGCTGCTTATCACAACCTAATCTCAGAATTTCTAGATATTACGCGACCGTCTTCAATTCAAGTGCAAGAACAATTCCAGATTGCTACCCAGTCCCACATATTGAAAATTATGCACATAACCTCTTCGTATGTCAAACCTTTTCCACTATCGATCAGGTAAGAGCTTCTAATGAAATTCCCATCCACTCAGAGGATCTCCACAAAACAGCAATTACAACTCCCTTTGGTCTGTTTTAATTTTAAGCAATGCAGCTCAGACGTTACAAAGAATTTTGATGAAATTCTTCGCGGATTGGAGTGGACACCCAGATGTGGTGATCTCCCAGGAACTGGAGGAGAACATTAGAGGCGCTATCATGGAGGGACTGGATGGGGTCGCTGAAGAGGAAACCATTCCCTGCTTCCATGATACAACGCTGAAGCAGGGAGTACTGGCGATTTCCTGTGCTGACAATGGGAGCAAAGAGTGGCTGAGGAAGCTAATCTCCAGTTCCAACATAGTGGAAGGAGCGGATCTGCAAAAAGTAGATTACAGCGCCATCCCAAAGCTGAAGCGTGCTTCAGTATGGATCCCGGGATCGGCAACGGAGACCGACATCGTCATCAAGCGACTGGGGCGGCAAACTGCTGACTTCAGGCCTCACCTGTGGAGGGTCTATGAGCGGAAGGTGCAAACCTCCCCGAAGGGAGTTAGGCTAATTCTGGGCGTGGACGAATCCACAGCTGTTGGCCTGGAGAAATGCAGTTTCTCGCCCTTCTACGGCTTGGGCCGAGTGACCTTCCGGTTACTTGATACCAAGACGGAGAAGGCCGCGCCTCAGGCGCCAACCGTCGAATCCCCAGTGGAGGAGACAGGCTTCCACTCCGATGGAGGAGGAGAGGTAAAGGCTGTCCAAATGGGCTGCAATAACCTCTCCTTCATCCAGATTAATTTGCAACACTGTATAGCAACCTGTGGTGTTTTAAGTAGGCAGCTGTCAGTGGAGCACACACATTTAGCACTTATACAGGAGCCATGGTGCAACCAAGGCAGAGTTAAAGGACTAAATATCAACAAAGGGCAACTCATATATAGTTCCCCAAACGAAACCCCGCAGAACTTGTATTTATGCCTCGTCGAACTTGAATATAAGTATCATGCCTAATTTTTGTTGCAGGGATCTAACAGCTGGTACCCTGATACTTAAAAATGGGGATGAAGCCAAGGAGGTGGTTGTCTGCTCGGCCTACTTTCCCTACGACTCGCCTGATCCACCGCCCTCTAAAGAGCCCAGTGATCTGGTGCAACACTGTAAGGAGAAGAAGAAGGATCTCCTCATTGGATGTGATGCCAATGCTCGCCACACCATATGGGGGAGCACAGGCATCAATGGAAGGGGTTCCAATCTAATGGAATACCTTTCATCTACTGACCTGGTGATTCTAAACCGAGGCAATGAACCAACTTTTCTGACACAGCGAAGAAAGGAGGTAATTGATATCACACTTTGTTCACCAAATCTCTTACAGGGCATCAAAGGATGGTCAGTATCCAATGAAGCTTCCCTGTCAGACCACCGACACATAATCTTCACACTCACATCTGTGGCCAACCAACCTAAAGGCTACAGGAACCCAGCCAGAACTAATTGGGACTCCTACAGGGAGTCCCTCAGGGCTCGCATGGGGACTGTACCTGGAAGGGTGGCCAATACAGTAGATGTTGATATAGTTGCAGATTTGTTACAAATGCTGCAATAAGATCTTACGAAGGAAATTGCCCCCTAGTGGTGGCAAGATCAGGGAAGAATGTTCCGTGATGGGACACTACCCTAGATCGTCATCGTAAAGAAACAAGACGTCTCTTGAATAAGGCCAAGAGAACCGAGAGTGAAACAGACTGGGAAAACTACAAACTTTCTCAAAGACGATATAAAACAGCCACACGGCAGAGAAAAAGAGAGTCATGGAAGTCGTTCTGCGAAGGGATTCAATCCCTACCCGAAGCAGCAAGACTACACAAAGTCTTAGCACGGGACCCCCAATGAAAAATGGGACCGCTTAAACAGCCGTATCCGTATTACACTCCAAAACGCGTAAGTGATACCAAAGTGTAAAAGAGTACGTTTTTATAATGTTGACTTTAAGAATTCACTAGCGGCTATTTAATTAAGATATTGTCGCCGGGTTGCAATTGTAAAATATGCACTTATCTTCCTCATAACTAAAACTAGTCGGCCGTTTTTAGCACCGACTCGACAACGGCCACAACGCCGGCAAATTTATATATTTGAAGATTTAAATTACGAGTTCTAGACATTGGCGTTCCTAAACGGCAGGCAGGATTGGGTCGGTTCTACAATGTCTCACTTGCAAAAGTGGACCGATCACATTGCATAGCAATCTATTGGCAAGGAACCGGTCGCGACTCTGCAAAAATTTGTTCTTGGAAGTCCATCCGAAAGGTTTTGGGCCAGATTGCCACACATGTAGCGCCGTAGTACTCGGAACGCTCTAAGCAACAGCAAATCCCGGTCCTCGCACGTTGCTTGGTTACGGAGTTAAGGCGATTTAAGTAATCAACTTTCACGTCCCCCGACGGCGGCCTGCATAAGCCGATTCGATCGGTTCTACCTGTAAAAATGCTATCGAGCTAGCTCTTCTCTTTTCTAAAATACAAGACGCACAAAATTTTCAATTTTAGAAACCTTGCCCAGCTGCAGAAGGCATATGGCGCGCTTTGCCGAACAACGAAAAATTCCACATTTTTTATTATTCGACCGCAGCGTTCGAACACGATCGCGTCGATTTGTTTGCCGCCTTGGCACGTGGTGCCGCTACCTCCCTGCGAGCCACGGACTGACCTTGTTGACATAGCGACCATCCGGCAAGCATTCTAGCGCAGTCATGCAGACTAAATGATAGGTTGGGGTTATGTGGTTCGAAACTGTTTTTCGCAATTAAGTGGGACCAAAAGGTTTCGGGGCCGAGGTCGCACCGCCTTATAGAACTCGAAAGGCTGCATCTAGTGCCCCCAGCGTCGTCCCACCAGGTGGCGTGGTTTCAGAGTTATAGTCATTTATAAAAATGATTTCGAGTCCTCTCGCGGTGGACTGAGAAACCCGATCGGAACGATTCCCCACTACCGAGTAGTATAAATCGATTTTTTCGTAGAAATATTATATTTTTTAAATATTCCGAATTTTGGTTTCATAATACGAAAAATATGATATTTTTGCACAACTTTCATAATTTTAAAATATACTAATTCCAGTCTAAATTTTAAGAAAGCAATTAACATTGGAGCTTTTTTTCAGTCATTCATACTAACGTCCTCCCCCCCCCCCTCCCCTGGAACCGGTTTTGCATAACTGCAGGTGAGTAAAGGGGTCCCGTAAATACTAGCCATTCATGCAACGTGCACCCTAAACTTCTTCTTCTTTCTTTTTTCTTTTCAGCCTGTTTGGGTCCACTGCTGGACATAGGCCTCATCCATTTGTCTCCACTTATCTCTATCTCTGGCAGTCCTCATCCAGTTCTTTCTGGCCACTGATTTGATGTCATTGCTCCACCGTTTTTGCGGTCTTCCGTCGTTTCTTTTGGTTTCTCGTGGCCTCCAGTTTGTAATTCTCTGTGTCCATTTTTCTGATTCTTGTCGAGCTAGGTGACCCACCCATTTCCACTTGAGTCTTGTTATGCAGTCCATTATCTTAGTTATATTTCGGATGTCGTTGTTTTTGATTTTATCGCGTATAGTTATCCCCAACATTGCCCTTTCCATCGCTCGTTGTGTTACATTTAGTTGTTCAGTAGTTCTTCGTGTTAGAGCCATGGTTTCTAAGCCATATGTGGTCACGGGTAGTATACAGCCGTAATAAACCTTACGCTTCAAATTCGTGGGTATATCTTTATCCTTTAATATATAACTAAGTTTCCAAAAAGCCCCCACGATGAGCGAATTCTACGGTTCATCTCAGCTATTTGGTTTTCTTTACCAAGTCTGATGGTATGGCCAATGTATATGTATTAATCGGCTTTCTCGAGGGAGATATTGTCAATAGTAACCTCTTGCTCGGAATTACTCAGTATTTTGGTTTTACCAAGGTACATACTTAGTCCTATTTTTCTAGATTTCTCTTCCAGTTCATTTATCACAGTGTTGACTTCTTCTATGTCAGTGCTTATTAACACTATGTCGTCCGCGAACCTTGTGGTTTAGGCGCACACCATCTACATTTATCCCTTTATCATTCCAGGTTAGTTCTTTAAAGACGTTCTCTAGAGCTAGCGTAAATAATTTAGGTGAAATGGTGTCTCCTTGTCGAACACCTTTTCCGATGGGAACAGCGCGTATTCGCACTGTCGCGTCTAGGTCCCTATTAACTTTGGAATTGTATTACTTCATATTGTGAATTATGCACTTATACCCTTCTTGCACCAAAACCTTAATTTAATTTAAGATTGTGAAATGTAAGTTTATCTAAGATTGCAAGAAGGTACTGGTACTGCGGATTATTTCTTCTATGTTAAGAGTTTCTTCTGCAAACAGCCTGGCTGCCTTTAAAATTATAACTTATGATGTAGAAAGATAGCTTAAATGGCAATATAGAAGAATAAATAATTCTATATATTGAAATAATGGATATAACATTTGTTTCAAGAATTACAGTTGAAAACCTTTCCAATCTGTGAAATTTTCAAATATAAAATTATTTTGTTCATTAATATTATTACATCTGTACTGTTGTTGTTCCTGCAAAAACCGTGGGTGCGGTGAAGTAAACGAACTCGAGCAAATTTAGCATTCGGGATTGTGAGGAAAAGTAGAAAACGTTTTCACAGCGAACATCTCAGATATTTCAATAAACATTCCTGCAACCCTTTTCTTTTAAGAAAATCTGAAATTCAAATATCGACGTCGAAATTCTAAACTACCAGACTCACATTTCTTTTGGGATTTGTGGAAAGGCGCACTTTGAAGTACGAGTAACTAAACTTAAAGATGGTGTAGGCGTTTAAAGCACTGCCTTTACTTGAAATTTATTTGAAAATTCACTATAGGCATCCATGAGTCTTAAATAAAAGTAGAAGTTGTCCGCTCAGTTTTTTAACTTTTGTGTTTCGCTAGCGAAAGATAAAAATTAAGTGGACCATTAATTGTGAGGCAGGCTGTGTACTGCAAGACACGCACAAACTTCCGTCTTTAGTGAGATACAAATTATGTAAACAGCGCGGTGATATTAGTAACTTTAATAACAATTTTAAGCGAGCTCCTGAAATAAATTAGCTTGCGGGGAGCAGACAAACAGGCGTAGAGCATTACTAAACCACAACAGCCTACGTGCGCCATTAATCCGAACTTGTACACACCTTAGCATTAGCAGTTTCGAGAACGGCACTATAGACCTGCGCTAATTACAAATTATGATTAATAATTATCGCAAACTTGAGTGAAATTGTTTGAGGTACTTTAACAAGTGGGTACACAATCATAGCGTCTGATTACTTCATGTCAACGTTGTGGAAATTAATATCCTCATTTATTGATTCCACGGGAGTCCCAAAGACACGATGATATCATGGATGGTTCACCCAAAGTAATTGCTGTAATTTATATGATGCTATTAAAATTATTAACTCAAAGGGTTTTTAATACAAACAAATTAACCAGATTGTTGTATTGGAACTGATGAAGAGGGAGGAAAATGTGTGCCTGGTATATCCTAAATATGTTTAGAGCATACATTTTTTGCATAGACGATTTTTTTTTTGCATTTACGAAGGAAAGTCCAAATCTAAAGGGACTTTTAATAAATCACATATTTTAATTGTTCGTACAAGATTATAATGTAGGCTATTTTTCCACATAATCCTCCCTTACTTCTATACTGGGCCCATCTCTTCAATAGCTCTTCAATTTCTTCGTGGAAAATTGTTTTGTCTCGTGCGTAACCAATTTTGCACCGCCTCAACAACCTCTTCATTGTAATGAAATTTCTCTCCACCCTGCTCCTCTTTTAACGGCCCAAAATGTGGAATTTTTGACTGAGTCGTGGACGATATAAAATGCTGCCCCATGGCTAATATTAAATTCAGTTGCAATTTCATTAATTTTGACCCGCCGATATCGCCAATAATTCATTTAACTCTCTCGATGTTGATGTCTGTCTTTGGAGTGGAAGTCTACTTGAACGCTCTTCATTGCAGACTGAAATTCGTCTATTTTTGAAAGGATCTTTCCACTCATAAACCTTGCTTTTGCTTAGACGACCGTTATCATACTGCTGCTGCATTCTGCAAATTATTTTTGTTGGTTTCACTTCCTCTGAATAAACAAAACGTGACGTATCACTATTCTCATTTCTTCCTTGGTGCAATTAGAAAATGGAGCACTTACTATAAATTGAATTACAATCAGGATAGAAAGCAATTAAACACGAAACCATCATATTAAACATACGACAACACTTTAAGGATACTGTTTATGACAGAACAAGCAGTGCAGCATTTAGGAAAACGAAGAAGTCCCTTTAGATTCTGACTTTCGCTTGTAATAAATCATTAACAAATTTGTATACAGTGCGTATGAAAAGTATGGAATAAATTCATTTTACTGGAAACGATTAGTTTTTTGCAAATATCCTCGGACACGTCAATTTTATTTGATAAAAGCACACATTTTTATAGCAAATTCAATTTCTGACCGTCATTATTTGTTTTTGCGTGATGACTTCATCATCATTTTTTAAATGGCGCGCCTATGTTTTTTGACGGATTTGGATAGAGAACATTTTTCTGCGTATGGCACTGTAAAAAAAGTGGCATGTTGAAGAGGAAAGTCTTCGAGATATTTGAGAAAGTTTCAAAACCATGAAATAAATTTGTTAAAATGAAAGGAAAAGGAAAACGTAGAATAAAAATTAAAGATTAGAAAAAAGCTACTTTATTAGTTACAAATTAAATTATTTTACTAAACTAAAATAAAAAAATAATATAATTACAATAAATGTTCAAATTGCAGTAATAAATTGTATTATCTGTCGCATTGACTGACAGGTGCCTTATCCACATGCTCTCCTTAACTGTACTTACATTTTGCAATGGCCCATTTAACCGAAAAGCAAAGAATGGAGATTTTGATGATGGTCGGTTACGGAGATTATACGCGTACCTATCAACAAGTCGTCGCGCTCTTCAATGAAAATATCCCTAAAGACCTATCACACAATCAGCAGCGAGTAAAATTGAGAAGAAGTTTCGGGAAAATGGAAATGTCAGAGATATTGCTAAGAGTGGACGCCCCGAAGTCGAAGAGAAAGTTAAATTGAATGCGCTTTTACACGTGCAGGAAAATCACCATGTAACTTGCGGTCAGATTGTTGCGGATAACCAGATAAGCATTTTTTCGGTGTCACGTATTTTGAAAAAAGAAAAGTATCATCCGTATAAAGTTAGTTTGGTGCATGAATTAAAAGAGGATGACTTTGATCGGCGAATCCAATTCTGTGAAACAATGATGAACAATATTATTGAAAATCGAATACGGCTGACAGACATTTTATTTTCCGATGAAGCAACATTTCATTTGAACGGCACTGTCAACAGACAGAATACAAGGTATTGAGCAACTGAAAATCCACATTGGATGATGGAAGCGCATACCCAATTTCTACAAAAAATTAACGTTTGGGTTGGTATTATTGGAAACCGTGTGATTGATTGGACCGTTTTTCTTTGACGGTAATTTAACTGGAGATATGTATCTGACCTTCCTTCGAGATGATCTGATACCTGATCTTGCCGTGTTGTTTCCAAACCATGAGGATCCTGACCTTCTGCATCCAACAATTTGGTATCAGCAAGACGGAACTCCATCACACTATACAGTGGCTGTACGGAATTATCTAAATAACGTCTTTCCTCAGCGATGGATTGGAAGACGAGGCGCGATCGAATGGCCTGCAAGATCCCAGAACCTCACGTCTTTAGATTTTTTCTTGTGGGGCTATGTGAAAAGCAAAATATACCAAAATAAACCTCTACATTTAGGCGACTTAAAAAATCGAATACGTATGGTTACTACATCAATTCAGGCGAGCGTGATCGAAAATGTTGTAGAATCATTTTGGAATCGGCTCGCCCATTGTCAGGAAGTTAACGGACAGCAATTTGAACATTTATTGTAATTATTTTATTTTTTTATTTTAGTTTAGTAAAATAATTTAATTTGTAACTAATAAAGTGGGTTTTCTCTAATCTTTAATTTTTATTCTACGTTTTTCTTTTCCTTTCATTATAACACATTTATTTCATGGTTTTGAAACTTTCTCGAATATCTCGAAGACTTTCCTCTTCAACATGCCACTTTTTTTACAGTGCCATACGCAGAAAAATGTCCTCTGTCCGAATCCGTCAAAAAACATAGGAGTTGCCATTTAAAAAGAAAGATGATGACGTCATCACTCAAAAACAAATGACAGTCAGAAATTGAATTTGCTATAAAAATGTGTGCTTTTATGAAATAAAATTGACGTGTCCGAGGATATTTGCAAATGACTATTCGTTTCGAGTAAGATGA
This sequence comes from Limonius californicus, assembly GCA_014611495.1. NCBI lineage: Eukaryota > Metazoa > Arthropoda > Insecta > Coleoptera > Elateridae > Limonius > Limonius californicus. The sequence goes on along the minus strand of JABXWE010019811.1, from coordinate 763 downwards.
GTTTATTCCATACTTTTCGTACGCACTGTATAAGATTATTCAACAGAAAGTTACATTTTGAAGTTGTGATAACTTTTTAAAAACTCAACAGATAAGCAAACGAAAATCACATTTGTATTCGTAAATCAATGGGGTTTACTGAAATTAGTTTAAATGTTGAATATGTCCACCATTTTGTTCTTCACCAAGCAACAGTCTTTCTTTTACGTTGTGAACAGGATTTTCCAGCAGATCTAGTTAAATATCGTCCGTTTGTTGTCAAATTGAATTTTTCAGTTCGTCCCTAGTCGTAGGAGTATTTAGAAAAACCCGTTTCTTTAGATAACTATAATAACAATGAATAAGATCGATTTTAACTTGTACATTCAAAAACATCTTAATCCATTACCAGTATAATATTGTTGAGCCGGTCTCGGTGGTCTAGTGGTTAGCGCATTTGCCTTTAGATCCAAAGGACGCGGGGTCGAACCTGGCCGAGGTCGGCGAGATTATTCTAGCGGGGAATAATCTGATAATGCGCCTTCTGTCGGATAAGAAGCAAAGCCGTAAGTCCAGTTCCACTGCGATGTGGGACACGTTAAAAATCACTACTGGAGTTGTAATTACCCCAGATAGGCAAAATTCTTAGTTAGGATGTACAATAAGCCAATTATGGTTGCAGTGCATAGAGATGCTTGGAAAACCGCGTCTTCGATGTCGCTCTTTCAAATCAATCAATTAATCATGATATTGTATATTTTCGTCATGGATACGAAACATGAAA
>JABXWE010019810.1:0-12038 GCA_014611495.1 Limonius californicus | reverse complement strand
TGTGAATTAGCCGATCGCCTTTGGCGGACTAAGTATCGGACCTAGTTCCTGACCCTCTGGCAGAACCTTCGGTACGACGATTGCATCGAAGTTTCGGGCCCTTGGTGTTGAATCCATTCAACACAGTCTTCAGGGCCGTACCTACGGACGTGTAGAGCCCAAAATTTTCTGAAGTCATCTACCCTTCTTTTCCTGCCGCACCGGGGCAACAACCCCAAACTGTACCTACATCTGTTCAACTCCTCGAAATTGTGCCTGCCTGCATCAAAATTCAAGGGAAAAACTAAAGTTTTGTGTTTTTGTGAAGCAAAACCTTAGGCGCTACTTGTAAAATTCAATATAATTGAACCTTTTTTATTTGGAAACAAAAAGCGACCTTCAGTCGCGGACTGTCTTTGTTTGTAGTACAAAATATAAGAGAAATTTTTATATATATTGTGTTTTCTTGTAAGATGGCGTCGCTGGTTGCGTAGTCGATTGGACCAAATACGTGCGCCAACGACGGCGAGCCCCTTGGCTTGAGCGCTCAAATAATAATATTAGTAAAATAGAATTAATCAAAATCACCTGTTGCTGTCATTCGGTTATATTGCGAATGATTTCATTATACGTGTTTTAAAATTCAGTATATCTTTTATTATTTTGTATTTGTATTTGTTTGTGCATGAATTTTGCAAGCTTCATACATATAGGAGGCACAATAAAGGTGAGTTCGATTCCCGTAGCTGCTGGCCTCTCGGCCTTCCACAAGGACCTACACTCAGCTGTATTTGGAAGGTGGCGCCCACTAATTTTGACGTACCCTGTACACAACTACGAAGATTTCCTCCCGTAAGCGATTTCCGTGAACTCCCCCCTACTCCTCTGAGCTAGGCTGTAGGCCTTTTTCCACCTATCTAGTTACGAGTCGACGGAAAAGCCCGTTTGGCTCGTAACATAGCGTTGCTCATTCGTGCGTCAAAGTCCAATATTGACTTATTAAATAGATTTGGAAATTTTTCTTTTTCTTTATCCTCGACAGTAGTTGCAGGGATCTGATACACAATATGTTTTATGTCATGGACAAGAGATGAAACCGACGCGACCTATACACCTGTTCTCGAATTCTTCATTTGAGAACTGTCGAGTAATTAGCACGAAATGCACTGGAGCACCGTCGTGCTGGGACCACACATTATCGATTAGACTTGAAGGGACATTGTGCAAGAGTTGAGGCAAATTATTTTGCAAGCAATACAAATATTGTGCACCATTCAGATGTCTATTAGAAAAATTAGACCTAATCACAAAAGCAGCCACAACATCTCCCCAAACATTTATAATCCATTGTCATGGTCCATCAACTTAAATTCTTGAGTTTTCTATAGCATAATGATAAGTTTGGTTTGGGCTACTTTAGGCGAAGGTCGACTCGTCAGTGTACAGTAGTTTTTGGAAAACGGTAGGAGTGGCTCTTTCCATTTCCAATCCCTACTCAGTTTGTCTCAAAAGCATGACTACTAAATTAGATAGAGCAAACAGCTTAATAATTCTACGGTTTGTAATGGAAAAGTGAAAGTATCTCTGAAAATATTGATATTAGGTATAACAAAATGTTCATAAAAGTTGTGGAGAATTAACGTGTCAATTCAAAAATATAACAATATACAGTGTTGCATTTGAAAAAATTGAGAAAATGCTCTTTGAAATAAATTAAATTTTCACTGGCTTAAAAAGCACCTTCTTCTTGTTCTTCTTCTTCCCACCCTTCTTCAGTCCATTTCTGAACATAGGCCTCCTTAACATCATTCCACCTCGACCTATTCTGCGCTCTGTTCTGCCAGTTGAAACCACCACCCGTCTTCTTCACATCATCCGCCCAGCGGGAGGTCTTCCAGTTGGTCTTTTTTGTCCCCATGGTCTCCAATTGAGTAGAATTTTCGTCCATCTATCTTGCAATCTTGACATGGCCTGCCCATTCCCACTTTTCCTTTGCCATTCGTTCTACTATATCGTCTACTTTTGATACACTACGTAGCCACGTATTTCTCTTTTTATCTTATATAGTCACTCCTACCATTTTGCGTTCCATAGCCCTTTGTGTGACAGCCATTTTCCTAACAATTGACTTGTTGAAGGCCCAGGTTTCTGCTCCGTACAATAGCACAGGAAGGTCTTAGCTTCTAGTTTTTGTGGAATATTGATCTTCATTATGTAACCCAATTTTCCATGGATAGACGGCGTAAAAAGCACCATATATAATAAAATTAATTTTTATGTGGTTGTGTGGTTTTAGTACCTCACTTGGCTACATAACTGCGAAATATGTATTCTTAATTAATCGTAATACTCACGCACCGAATTAATGTGTTAAACCTTATACCGACCAACATTTTCACATTTTTAGATAATCTCGGCAACGCCTCATGCAAAATAAGAAAACAGAAAATCGTTGCATAGAAATTTTTACGCTGAATTAAAAAATGTGAAAATATAAGGATGTTCTATTTGAAAAATAATATCTTGAAGATGCTCCGCTGTAGCCAATCACCCTGTATATTTAAAAAAATATTTTTAATACACAAATTTTGGCACAACAGCACATTAAAAAATTTTTAATAATGCCGATATTGGACTTAGATGCACTAGTGAGTTACCCTATATACATTTTGAGTTGCGGCAGCAAACAAATCTGTTTCCTCATTATATAAATCGTATAACTTAAAATTCATGTACATTCACAGCTTGTAAAAAAAGCGTCATAAGTAGGCAACATTGGGCAATTCTTGGTTGTCCTTCTATAAATATGTTGGGATGCGTCAACGACGTTTAAAATGGGACATCTGCTGACCTACCCTACATATTCTGTTATTCCCTCAGTTTCAGATTGAAGGATATAGGGCATTCACGTTTAAACGACTCATGCTATATAACTAGAAAGATAATTCACAGTGCAGACGCCTTGCTTTCAAGTAAATATGTTTTAATAGGGACCTCGATGGGGCAGTGTGAATAAGCGCTACCAGTCGAGGTGACAATGAAATGCGGCATAATCGGCCGCGGGGTCAAACCCCGACTGAGGCACTTAGTTAAGTTTAGGGTGCATGTTGCATGAATGACTAGTACGACGGCAGCCTTTGTTGTTTAAAAACGACCACTAGGTGGCGCTATTGAGATGTGTTCATTACTATTATCGTAAAATCTGACATTTGTTATTGTGAAAACAGTGGCAGCTAAGAAATTGATTGAGTAGTTTGTTTACAGTGAGCGTTTAAAAAAGCAATCTTGTGAAAAAATAGAAATGTCACGTGAAGGTGTTCGTTGGATAAAGTGGTAAAGTCCTAACTTAACAACAATGCATAGAATCGCCTCGTTCAACTTTTGGTAATAAAGCACCATCCGAAAAGACTGTTTATAATTGGTTTGCAGAATTTTGGTCGTGCGTCCGTCAGTGATGAATTTCGTGTAGGGCGACCACAATCGGTTGTTATTCTAAAAAACAACGATACTGTGCGCAAAATGATTGAAGAAGATCGGCATGTTACTCATAGTGAGGTAGAGGCATCCTTAGGCATATCGAAGACTGCAGTACATTTGATTTTGCATGAACATTTAGCTGTGGAAAAGATCTGTTCCCGATGGATTCTGCATAATTTGACCCAAGCTCAAAAAAAGGCTCGTGTTAATTGATGCAAGGAAATGCTCAAAACATTCGACCGAGGAACTGCAAAATCCGTATACAACATAGTAACAGGCGACAAAACTTGGATATATTTGTATAAACAGGAAACTAAGCAACAATCCACTGTTTGGGTGTTCCAAGATGAATCGAACCCCACAAAAGTTGTTCGTTCACGAAGCACTTCCAAGAAAATGATCGCTTGTTTCGTCGGTTGTACTGGACATGTCCCTACCATTCCTTTAGAGGATCGAAGAACGGTTAACGCTGAATGGTATGCAACAATATGTTTGCAGAAAAAACAACCGAAAACGTCGCATCATTCTTCATCATGATAATGCGGCTCTCACACAGCACGTCAAACAATAAATTAATTATTTGAAGGAGAAAAACATCGAATGTCTCATTGCCCATATTCACCTGATTTATCGCCTAACGACTGCTTTGTGTTCCCAAATGTGAAACAAAAATTCGTGCACAGGGATTTTCATCACCTCAAGAAGATGGCGAAACCTTTTTGAGGTACCAACTTAAGAGTGGAAAGAATGTTTCGAGAATTGGTTTGAACGCATGCAAAAATGTATAAATCTTAAACGCGAATATTTTAAAAAGCAATAAAACAGTTTGTTCCAAAAGGTTTTTTCTTGTCCTAGTTTTTAAAACTTGTAAGGCTACCCTCGTATGTAAGGGACGCCCGCCTTTCTGAAGTAATGCGCAAGCGGTTCCGGGGGGGAGGGGGTAGTGTGAATGTCAAAAAAATATTTTTAATGGATTATGCAATATTACAGGGCATTGTTAAGTTCTTAGTTGCATAGTTTGTAAATATATGTAACTGTTAACTAATCACATACACATTTAGTGTTTTAGTAGTAGTAGATGCAGCTGCCGCATATTTTAAAAACTTTAGATATTAAATTAAATTTTTTTTCATTTAGTTTAAAAAACTCAAATTGGTAATTCATTCGGAAATTTTATGAAAATTATTTTAGCTTTTCAGTAAATTTACAAACTGATACGCGAAGCGAAAGCCTTCTATCTTAATTCAAAGTAAATATTCAGTTTTCTGGCTTTCAAATGTGAGTTTTAGCAACTTTTTTAATTTTGAGAATGACAATAAAATAGAAACAGTATCGTGCATTCTATATCTCTACATAATGGTGACGTTACTTCAGTTACGTAATTTTTCAATTATAGCTAATTATTGATTGCTACCCACTGAATATTTACCTCAACATGACGTAGTATTTATTCTATATATAAGTAATTTTTACCTAGAATCATTATCGTAAAGGTTAATTCGTCAGTCTAAGCTCACTGAACTCTTTACCCTAAATTAGATTCATTACCAGAACCATTATTTTATTATGAAAACATTTTTAGCAGTAATCGGTCTAAAGACGCTCCTATTATCTTTTTACAAACAAATATAGAACCAGATAATTACAGTCATAATTAGAACAGCATATTAAAATTATAAAGCGCGTCCCTTTGAAAATGTTTAATGAACCGTAATTGAAACCCTGCTTTGAAATGAAAATGTTTAAACCAAGAGAAACAATGTAACCGCGATTTTAACAACATCTGATTAATTATTAGATAATTAAACCCTTAAAATTGCAAATCTGACATACCTAATTTGAATATAATATACTTCAGGTTTAGAATATCTGTACCCTAATTAGTGGGTAATTTAATTACACAACATCCTACTCGGAATATTACCGCATAAAGCAGAGCAATCTAGAAATTATCCTAACAAATTCATTCCCATTTAAGCACAAAGTTTTAAGTTTTGACCCAAACTATACTACATACATCTCAACATTTAATGCATTTTGATATTATTAAATTAATATACCTTGATGGTTTTGAATTAACTAAATTATGCTACTTGATTAGGAACAACTTTGGAAAAATCATTTTAATGATAGTACGAAAACCATGAATATTATATCAATTTAAACCGCCCAAATCGGAGAAGTATTTAATTATGCAAATTCTCTGAATTCGCAATAAGATGACGTCCTCTGCCTTTTCCTTCCGCTTTCGATATTCAACTCACTCACAAAGTTTTCATGTAACACGCGCAGTTGTACTCCATAAATTTAAATTGTAAATGTCCCAAAAGTTACGGGATTTTAATAACAAAAGTTACGCAGCTTTCATGTCCTTTTTTAGCCGAAAGGCTTGCTGTAGGTCAGAACATCATCAAAAAATACGCAACAGGAAAACTACGGGTAAAGAACAAAAAAGTTTCCACCAAAACAGTATTAAAACTTCCGACTAGGAATTTATCCCAGATGGAACGATTTCAAAGGGGTAATAAATGTTTAGATATTTGAAAAGGTCGAGTTCAATCTATCGACTTGTGGGTTGCCAAACTTGGTAAAAATCCTATCAGAATGGTCTCATATTTCCAATAATTTGTAAACTTATGCCAACTTAATCCTCAATAAGTTTCATGAAATTGAAAAGGTCAAACGCGAAGAAAGTTCTTTTTGGTTGGTTTAATACAATTTCGAGTTGAACTCCAGAATATCCCAACAAATATTAAGTGGATAATACAACTACAAAATAAGGAAACACTTTACTACTACATTGGAACCAATAAAGCCTCTGACTTTCCCCACACTTTCAGTAACATTCTTTACCCAGGTTGGCTTGAAAATGGGCCAAACGGAAATCTTTCCTGTGAATTATTAGTCCGTATCACTTCTTTTTTAACCGGAAGTGATATCAATTTCCGATAATTATCTAAATAGCTGTATGTTTATTCTGCATTCTAAATTTACGTTGAATTAGCTTTCTAATGACGTCTTACATGCATATTTTACCCCAGAAACAAACATGCCCTAACCTAACCTAAGCTAAAATTTTTGGGTTCAGTAACGATGCTCTCGAATAAATGAAAATATATTATATGTCTTTGTCATCACAAAATAGAATGATACTATGAAAATATTTGGTTGAGTGCCACATTTTCAAGTTGATGTACAAGGAGAGTTCAAATTTAAATAGCAAAGTTACATTAAAACCCTTTCTGAAGACAATTATTACAAAAATGAAATTAATTAAAAATTGACAGTGACCCTTGTTACCATATCCATGGCATTTGATTCGCTCTAATGTCATTTTTTTACAGTTACTGTTGCGATGTCGGAAAGTTATGTTCATTGTAGCATGGAAGCGCCCATATTAATCAAATTTCTTAGGAATAAAGACAAAAATTCGACTTAAATACTTACTACGAGCACAATACGGCGATCAAGATCTTTCTAAAAGTGTTATTTGAATGACCGAAATCTCTTAGAGACCTTAAAACTCGTGTAGAAAATGAGCCTCATGTACGACGAAGAGCAACTCTGGTTAATTGACAAAACATAAAAAAATAATGCCATTTTTCAGCAAGAAAGAATAACAGTACATCAAGTTTCTTAAAATTTATAAAATAGTGTCGGAAGTGTTAAAGAAGAAGTTAAAGTACGGTAAGGACACAAATTGTTCATTTGCAAATAACTTCTTCTTTACTGCAGCAATAAAAGATAGGAGGAAATACTTTTTTGGATTTGACTGTAACAATAAATAATACATGTGTACTTTATTTAAAATATACAAACATGCTATGGTGCCACACCACATCTCCAAAGCTTAAGAAATCAAAAACTGTGTTGTGAAGTGGTATAGTAGTGGCAATATTTCTTTGGGGACTCTCAAAGAGAATTCTTCGTTGATTTCCTTACAAAACACCGTACAATTAATGCAAACTATTATTCGACACCTTTGCACGAACACATCAAAGGATGTTCCAGAGATGATCGGAAACAAATGGAAGGGAAGACAAAGTTCTGTCTGCTTTCTCTAAGACGATGCTTGCCCTCATACCGCTGGTAGAGCAATTAAAACCATAAAAAAACATCGGCGGGCTCTCTACGCTTTATATTTGCTTGGCTCACTCAACGAATGTTTAGACGGGAAAAGGTTACAGTCACATAACTGTTATCGAAACTGGTCAAGAGTGGGTACGCATCCATAGGCTTCTTCTAGGAAGGTATTAAAAAGCTTCCAGGTCGGTGGCGCATGTGTATTCGCTAGACAGGGGAGCTACATCGAAAAGTAATATAGTTTTCATCGTTGTAATCTTGTAAAACACATTTTTATACAACAATCTCTGTTTAAATTTGAACCGTTCCCGTATTTCTCAAAACTTTGTTTAGACCGTTATACTAATGCCTAAGAATTATTAAATAACTTAATGTATATGTCTATACAATTAATGGTTTTTGAGTAACAAGGTATTACAACCGAAAATTATTCTTTTAAACTCCTTAGAGGTGTTTACAAATATGTACAGTGCATGTGGCTTATTGGAATCACGGACAATGTTATCATTCGGGTATTCTTATCACTTTCGCGAAGAACCCGGACGTACACGACTACATAGGAGAAACATCGTTTATAGTAATCTTGACTTCGGTTTATGATATCAGTTTTTTCTCAGAATAGTTTTCGTCCACGAGCGAAAACCTTCTTTGCATACATTTACTTTTGTTTGTATTTTCTAGCTGAGGTGGTACCGAATTACGCACTCTCGCTCTCTCTCTCTCTCTCTCCCTCGTAAGTTAATCTGCAAGATAGTTGGCAGCAGCTAACTCAGTTCTATTATAACGCGTTGCAATGACTAACGTAAAGAAGAGACGTGATCTTAACTTAAAAGACAAAATGTACAGTTTGGAATAGATGATAACGATAAGTTAGAGAAAATACGTTAGCGGAATGCAGCAGCAATTAGACAGTACACAACCAGTTTTGTGAATAATTCAAAAAAACGTGTTAAAACAGAAGATGCTCTAAAGAAAAATGACTAAAATAAATCGCACTGGGGACGAGGATCAAGTGGAATTTGCATTAAAACTCTAGTTCGCTAATGCCCGTGAACTAAATGCACGTGGTAGATGTTCATTACCTACACTGCAGTAGGTTGGGTTAAGTTAGTCTATTTAAAAAATAGAAATTGCTTTTACTTCCAGGTGTATCAGAAGGAATAAGAACTCATTTTACACCTATTATGTACTGGTTAAGTTTGCAAGTAAATTCAATTTTTAAGCTTAATCATGACAGTACTTAAGTTTTTTTTTAATTTTAGTCCGCAATTGTAGTTTCAGAGTGGAAACCTTCAGGGATAAGTAATAAAATAATCAATAATATGAAAAATAATGATAAATCGAAGAAATTAATCATTTAGCCCAATATCCTTGTGAACATACATGGACACTTACTTTTTTTTCTCTCATTCATTCATACTACCGTCCTCCCCCTGGAACCGCTTTCGCATTACTTCAGGGGTGGGGGCGTCCCTTACTCATTAAACAGTCGTGCAACATGCCCCCTAAACTTAACTAAGCGAAATCCGGTCGCCCCAGCTGGGATTCGCACGCCCAAGTCGATCGGCCACATTTGGCTGTGACCTCGAGTGGCAACGCGTTCCCGCACTACTCGACCGAGGCCCTTACTATATTTAAAAGTTGAGTAGAATGAAATGCCAAACATATCGAACAGGCATCTTTGATGCATAATATCGTCAATAAGTAGTAGTTTGTGTTGCCTAATTTCCGAATTGTAGGCTCGTATTGTAGCGTAAATCACCTGGTAAATGTAAGACATTTGAAATAGTTGTAAAAGTAAATAATATAAGCAACATTATGAATACATTTACCTACTACGATTATTGAAAATGATATTTTTATTTAAACATATTCCGTTGTAGAAGCAATTTGTGATAATAATTCCATACGTTAATATGAAAACATTATTTAAGGATTGTTATATTGTTATATATTATATTACATTATTTTGTGCACAATTTTCAATATTGGTATTTTACTACCGACAAAACATTGGAAACAAAACTACAAATCAATAAGGTAATTGAAATTAGCCGTTCATGTACTGCAAACATGTAGAATGTTAACTTGTTTACAGCACTTGTAATAAACACGAACTGAATAAAAATACTGAGATTACATACATGCTTACAAAAAAAGCTGAAACGGTGTTGTAAACATAACGTTTTTATGGATATTTGGAGTATTTGAAAAAGTAGTATTGTAATAAGTAGTACGCTCTATGTTTAAATATCAAAAATATTTTTCGGGTATTTCTACCAGATTTAATAATTTTTAGAAATTGCATATCCAAATAATGTTTTAAAATTAAAACTTTTAATATTGAGCACTGGTTAGAACATTGCTATATGTAATGTCCCCTCTTAAAAACTGTTTAGAAATTGTGATGAATTTTGTGTGCCAGTAGAAACTAGTGCGGTATTAATGTAAAATATAAAATGAAGCAAAAGTACATCTAGCTGAAATAACAGACAGAAAATATTGTATTTTAATTATGTCTATACATAGGGGGCGCAACTTATTATAATCTGTCAAAAATGATTTTTGTAATACTTCGTCTATCCGAGGTATCAAGCTAATCCGTCTTAGAAAACTCACCGTGTATAATATCCTTACGACAAGTGAATTTTCCCCAATTTTCCTTACTTTGGCACCTGGTTATAAACAAATTCCTCAGAAACATGAATAACGAAGGTTACTCTACCCTTGGTTATGCAGACGATATAGTCGTTCTTATAGAGGGTAAGCACGGCAATGTAATTTCAGAAGCAATGCAAACTGTTCTGGCTAAGGTCGAAACATAGTGTAACAAGGAAAAACTTACAAAAAATTCTGCAAAAAGAGAGAACCTTTACAAATCAAGAGGGACGTCAAATACTGGGGTGTGATTTTAGGCACCACGTTGGCCTGGAACCAACATTTGTAAAGAACCACTAACAAGGCAGAAACAACCTTGATGATAGCAAGAAGAGCCTGTAGAAATAAATGGGGATTAAAACCAAAAATGATCGATTGGCTTTACCCAACGGTGATAAGACCGACAATAACCTATGGCTCGTGGTATAGAGGCCCAAAGTAAATCAACGACAAACAATAAACCAGCTTCTTAGTGTTCAAAGACTGCACTAGAAATTAACTCTCCTGCAACTTCCTCTTCTAGATATAATAATCAAGGGCGAGGTACGCATGAGAACGTATCGACTAAACGGCACGGGTAATTGGAAAAACACCCAACACACATAGGGACACTCCAAAATAATAAATGTAGTATCTGGCCCAACAGTAAAAATGGGAACAGACTACATGTTAACAAAATACTCTTTTCGCAAACCCATCGAAGTACGCTTAAACCGTGAAGAATAGGATCAAGGGGAACCACCAGACTTATATAAAAGCTTAGTACGGCATACAGACGGTTCAAGCACTAGCAACGGAACCGGAGCTGATGTATAGGGCAGCAAACCAAGATACAGTACCTCCATATCTCTGGGCCAAACTGTCACAATATTCCAAGCTGAAACCTATGCAATTTTAGAAGCAATAGAAGAAAACATAAGAAGGGTCTATACAAACAAAACCATCCTTATAATCTCTGACAGTCAGGGAGCTTTGAAGGCACTGAATTCAAACCAGATTAAGTCAAAACTTGTCTGGAACTGCCTTCATAGTCTCCTAACACTGGAAAACTTTAACAAGGTAAAAGTTGTGTGAGTGCCAGGCCGCAGAGACGTAGAAGGAAATGAAACTTAAAATGGACTCAAATTAGAGTAGTGACAAGACTCCTAACGGGACACTGGCACTTCCAACAACACCTCCACAACATAGGGCTATTTAACGAAGATCCTATATGCAGGCTGTGCGGCGAGGAAGAGGAAACAGCCTCCCACATAATATTCCAATGCGAAGCCTTAGCTCGTAGAAGATATCAAATCTTTGAGGACACTAATCCCAACGAGATACAACCGCAAGCTAGTCTGATCAACAAACTCGAGGACCTGATAAAGGGGACAGATCTACTTAACAGCCACTAGCGACAGAAGGGGATGCACAATAGGCCCATCAGGAAGCAGTGTTAAAGGGCAGAAACAACCCCCCCCTTAAAAACAATCTACATCTAAGTAAAATGTAAAAAGAAGGGAAAGGCATGATGGAACAGAGAAAAATGATCGAAAAGAAGAATATGGTAGAAGAAAAGTGGAGAAGCCAAAAGAAGAAAGAAAAATGAAAATAATATGTTATTCCGGGAGAAGGGGGTTTCAAAGTAGTATTCCTTTGTTTGTATAGTAGCAATCCAATTATTCGGATTATCATTTAATCGAATCACTTCACACTTTTAAATACTTTCTCGAAGACAAATATAAACTTGAAATGGTAGTTTATTTGTGATATTATTACAAAAACACAAGATTAGAAGAGATATCATGCCAAGCGGTATTATTTGTACTATGTGAAAACAATAACAAGATTTATAGACCAGG
>JABXWE010019809.1:0-23889 GCA_014611495.1 Limonius californicus | reverse complement strand
AAATCCATTCTCCTATTTTTCATGCTGGAAAAAACGTCTATGACTTTGTTGTCAAAATCCGGGATAGACTGGACGAACTTCTTTTCTATTGATAGGACCGCCAATGCGTTCAGTCGATCTTTTTGCACACAATTAACTTCCATCATTGAAAAAACGTCACTTTCGTCTTTGAATTCAAACGCGCGATTGCGCGAAAACAGCGCTCCTAAGTCCAAATTCAAACGTTGATTGCAAATCGGGAACAATCTGCTCGGTACCCCATTCGCCTGGTATATCGCGTATAACGATGATAACCGATAGGCAACCGAATCACCTCTACATGGGGAACAAATCAGAGCGTTCCCCGGAACATAGTTTTGAGCGTGTTAGCCGCGCCTTTGGTGCGGAAGGAAAATTTGATACCATCGTTAAAATACTGAAATTAAAATAATGCACTGAATTACATGCGATTTTCTTTCTGTGTTTATCATGGTGGTTGGGTGGGCACGTGCCCTTGTGCCCTTTAGTACAAGCCGCCACTGAATATTACGCTCACACAGATTATAATATGTTGCACCGTCACATGTTCTTATATTACTGATGAACTTTTTAGCACTTGCTTTGATGAAATCTTGAATTAGTGATACTCCCAGCTCGTAATGCAGTTGGTCATTCCAGATGTACCATGAGGCGTTCACTTTTATTCGTAGAACCTTGATATCTTTGGAGTTTCAGGATGTTGGTTTTAGTGGTGTTGCACCAAACTGGAGAGGCGTAAAGGGCTAGGGGCCAAGTAGGGTTTTATACATAAGAATAGCGCACTCTGTTTTTAACGGAGATTTCCTATTTATCAATGGATATAGCTGCCGTAGTCTATTATTACACTGTATTAGTTTTTGATTTATGTGGAAGCTCCAGCTTAGTCTTGAGTCCAGGTAGACCCCCAAATATTTTATTGCAGAATCTGTGGAATTCCAGGGTATAATGTTTCCATTAATTTCGATGGTGGGCGGGTCGGATATTCTTCTTAGCGTGAAAATCTTGCATTGGCATTTTGAGGAATTAATCTGAATGTTCCACGTTTTAAACCACTTACATATTTTGTTTGTTGCGTGTTGTAGTTTTGAAATTGCTTCTGTTAAGTCTGTACTTTGCGTAATAATGGCTGTGTCGTCAGCAAACATTGCTAGCGATGCTGCTATTATAGGAGTATCTGATGTGTAAATGCTGAAAAGAAGGGGGCCCAGTATGCTTCCTTGAGGCACTCCCGCACGTATGTCTTTTGTTTCAGAGATTTCCGAGTACACTTTTACAGCAAATGTTCTTTCTTCTAGAAAAGAGAAAATGATTGCTTGGAGATAGCTAGGTATGTTAATTTTTAACAGCTTCTTTTTAAGACCTTCGATCCAAACCTTATCGAAGGCCTGGGCTACATCTAAAAAGACTGCTGCGGTATAGCATTTGTTTTCAAATCCGGTTTCAATGATGTCGCTAATTCTCTGTGCTGGTGGCAAGTCGAATATCCTTTTTTTGAAGCCGAACTGAAAAGGTGGTAGAATGTGGAGTGCGTCTACTACTGTAGTAAGGCGAATGTGGATTACTTTTTCTAGAAGTTTTGAGAGAGTAGTTAGCAGGCTTATTGGTCTATAATTTTTAATATTTTCTCTATGTTTTCCCGGTTTGGCAAACATGAGAACTTGAGCATGTTTCCATCTCCGCGGAAAGTAACCTCTTCGTAAGCATGCATTAAACGTTGTGGCTAGGTATGCCAAACATTTGCTGGTTAAGTGTCTCAGAACTGAGTTAGGTATTAGATCATGTCCTGGTGTTTTTCGTCTGGGTAATGCGGTTATAAGTGCGCCTATTTCTTTTGGAGATGTGGGTTCGATATTTTCAGTAATTATTGGATGTCTCTCAATATGGTTGATTATCTGTGTCATGTTTGTTGGTGTGCAGATGATTACTGGTGTAAAAACCTGCTCAAGATAAGCAGCAAACGCGTCGGTTTTCTCACCGTCTGTGCAGTAGATATCAGTGCCAGATGTGAGCGTGGGCAATTCCTCATGTGTTTTTTTAGGATCCTCCTGGTGGTTTTCCACATACCCGGGTCCCCAAGGCCGATTTTTTCAATATGATTTCGGTAGGATTGAATTCTGTAGCCATCCATTTCTCTTTTGAGCTACCAACTTGTGTAAAGTGGCTTCCACATTACTAAATCTTTTCAGTTGGAATACATTTTTAAACTGTATAAAACGTCAACATAGTTTCAAGTATGCAAATTTTAATAAACATGATTAAGACTGTTGTAGAATCTGATGCAAACAAAAACATGACAGTGCTAAGCATGCACTTTACTGAGCTTCTTTCTGTCAGAGTACTGGATAAATAAGCAATAAAAATAGAGTCGTTATAGCATGGCGCAGTCGGTAGGATTACATGGACTTTAGATAAACCGCCATAAATTTAGTAGTAAATAAAATGTCTTAAAAATAAAGCTTCGAGTAACATTAGCAGAACTATTTTTTAACAGTGTTGATGTTAACCAATCACGGAAGAATCACGCAAAAAGTAAATTGAAAAACATTACCAGAAAACAGTAACTCGGATATATTTAAGTAAAGCTAAGTTTCTTTGGATTACAGTTCCCGTCTGCTTTACATCGACTTAAACACCTAGAAACGATGTTAGCTTGTAATAAAGTAGGACATTACCTAAAAACGGAAGTTGTGTTGCACTTGTTTTGATTGCAGATACAGCTGATATAAGCAGAACTAATCGGTTGTTCATTGTTACTGGAGAAAACTGGGCAAAAATGCTCTAGAAAGTAATCATGGTATGGGCAATTGAATTGGAAATTGTGGGAAAACGGTAACCGGTAGTACAAGTTAAAAAATAATCACCTATAAATGAAAATGTTAGGTTAGGTTACTTGGGGCCTCGGTGGAGTAGTGCGGATACGCGCTGCCACTCGAGCGAACAGCGAAATTCGGTCCGATTGGTCGAGGTATCGAATCCCGACTGGGGCGACCGCATTACGCTTAGTTAAGTTTAGGCTGCATTTGCATGAATGTTTACTGTGTAAGGGACGCCCGCACCTCCCTGAAGTAATGCGAAAGCGGTTTCCGGGGGGGATTCCGGGGGGGGGGTATTTAGATTAGGGTAGGATAAATTAGAATACAATTAGGTGACTAATTTATATGGGCTTACTAACTTAGAAATATAAAGTTAGTTTAGGAGAATTACTGAATTAGCTACTATTTTATATATCTTGCGACATTTTCTTTTATTTTTTGTAGATGATCAGTTACTAATATAAAGTTATGTTGGATTAGGCTAGTTTATATTTAAGTGAGGTTAGGTTAGGGTAGCTTAGATTAGGTTAGGTCGGAGTTATGTGAATTTTTCAGGCGGATGTAATCGCGCAGAAATGTTAAGTTAATTTAGGTTAATTAGATTGTAGTTCAGGTATACAGTCAAGCCTTAGGTTGATTTTAGTGTATCAACTAGTGAATTATTCACATCTTGTAAACTATGCGGTGTTTGTTTATGACTTCATCATTTTGAAATCACATGATTTCTAATGTTAGAGCAATTGTTTTTGTGCAGTATTCTGTATTTTCCATTTCAGTTGATTTTTTCCTAAAATTTTGAGAAAATTAAACCTTCCATTTTTCATATATTCATATTAAATGGGTGACGTTTATCAAGATATGAGATTCGATCATTATGGCCACTATATTCACCAGATTTAACCCCATTCCCTGAATTTTTTCTCTGGGATTATGTTCTATGAAACATTTTCAGTACTGTACAACACACATTTGTAATAACCAAATGTTAGAACGTCTTAAAAAATGTTAACCAGAAATTCTTAATATTAAAAGATAATAAGAGCACATTTTTAAAATTTGCTTAAGTTTACATAGATTTAAATGTATAGTGCATGTCAAATTCCCTTTTAATACAATTGGAGTGTGGCTACATTTTTTCTAAACTAACATTCCCTGTGTAGATATTAGGATGTAGTGGTGTCACTTGATATGACAGTCTGTCCCTGTTACATTGTAACTTAAGACAATAAAAGAAAACTTTATCATGCACGCGTAATGGCAAATACTTAAAAAAGACTACGCTTTATAATTTAAAAATATTGGAATGACACGTCTCACGGTGCCATTGTAGCTGCAATCAAGATTTAATTTGGTCATAAAATTAATTACCAGAGGAGTGGCTTTTTTGACGCATTGTATAAACCGATCGCTTCTAAAAAATGGATGAACTTCCACCGGTTATTTTTAGTTTTTTAAGTTCAAATTTCACCTTGATTGCGTTCGCCCAGCTTACTAAAAATAACAAGACACTTGTATTATGAAAATAGTCTTCTCCTTCGAGTGCAGGTTGTTGTGGCAAAAAACGATTTTTTATTCAATTGAACAGAATCTACACATGAAAACTTATAAATAAAGATATGTAAGCGAGCAAATATTTTAATAAGATTGTAGAGAGGTCCTTGGTGTGTAAAATTAGTGTCGGCCATTTATTATTACACAGAGAGAAAGATTTAAATTTTTCTCGAGAGTGTTCATTGATTAAATTAGATTGTGTCCTATTTTTATGGCTGAAACCCATTGAATAGACGTTTTGTTTGTGATTAGGTAATAAGTAAGTAGAATTGTTAGTTTAATTCGTGCATCTGCAAAAGTTTTCTGTCAGATTTGGATCCAAAGATTTACTAACACGTAGGCGTAGTTATTTAAATACGAGAAAGTTAATGAAATACAATTTGACATACACATGTTATTTCAAACTAATGCCTACAATTAAAGTGTCATTAATACCACATATTATTTTGAAATCGTATGTAAATGTAAAGTTTTCTAACAGGATTTTAATTTACTAAACTTACTGGGCTCGATTTAAATAAATCTCTTGCCTAATGAACACCTTAGTTTTGTAGGATCAGTGTTTTAAAACTTTGGCAGCGTTAAATATAAATATTTTTTTATTATTTTTAGATTACAAAGTAAACGTACAAAGCAGAACAAATGGTTTTTAACACGTACTATATTAAAAGCTGCGTGGCAGCTGTTGAAGTAAAATATTTAAATTTAATGCGAATAATATAAGAATATCAAATATATAAACGGAAATAAAATAGATCTAAATTAATTAAACATTTCAACTGTTTCATAAAAAAAGAACGATTTTTGCAAATACGTGTGAATGATTTTAAACTGGGTGATAAGCATACTATTTGAGACATATTAAACCATAGGCTAAACGTTGTGGTCGTAAAGTGTATAGCAAATTCGGTATTATTGTTTAAAAAAATCCTTGGAAATGAAATTGATTTGCATTTTTTCGCTTTGCTCTGCGTCAGTAGCTCGTTTATGACGTCATTCGTGTTTGAGATATGACGTCCGGAATGTTTTTTATAGTAATTCCTTTTTTTAAGGTATGTTTCATTATAGTTTATTTTTTACAGCCGCAAAAATTATTTGTAATAATATTTGTCAGAATTTCAGAAAAATTCAATTCAAAAAACCAAGTATATAAAATACTACATTCAAGATAACATTAAAGTTATCACAACACATATTCAATATCGTAAATTTTTACAGCCCAATAATGCCCAGAAATAAATTCTGTTGAACTTTGGCAAGCACATCTGCTGCAATTGTTTGCATTTCATGCTGTAGGTATACATTTCTGCAGGCCACCCAAAGTATCAGATTTATTTTAAATTATTTTTTTTAATACATTTCGACAAAACACAATCGAGTGGATCAGATCCGGCGATTTGACTGGCTACTTTTGTATGCTCTGATCATTTATTCTTCCTGTTCTTTTACGCTTCAAAGTATATATTTAAGCCTGTCCAGAACTTCTAATAATTGGGATTATTTCTTCCTCGGACGTCCCCTATGTTTACTTCTACATTTCGCAAATATTTCTGTTCATTCTGTAAACATTTATTTTATTTTGTATGGAATATTTATATTTTTATTGTGACCCATGAGTTACATACTATTACCTATATGCAAGTAGTGGAACGACAATCTTTTTAAAAATTGTTGTTAATAGTAAAGATTGTACATTTGTGAAAAGTTGATTTAGTTGTCTGTCTCAATATAACAGTGTTTCTCGAAATGTGGTCCGCAAACCGTCGGTGGTCAGCGACCGTCCAACAGGTGGTCTACAGGAGGTTTATGATGGATGGGAAAGCGATTAAACAATAAAATTGTCATACTGTTCAAGCCTAATGTAGATATAAGAAAGTTTAAACAATACCACTCTTATTGATATCAAACAATGTAATTGTTATAATTTACCACAAACAAATTGGTTACAGTCTTGATATTGTTCTGATTGTGAGAAAATTAGATAAATCGTGACATTGGTGTCTTGTGCATTATGTTCTAAGGGCTGGTAGTTTGTAATAAGTCGAGAAACTTCACAAAATGAAGTCAATTTATATCGTAAACGTAGATTGTATTTACCATATTATTGCACTACTTTTGGCGATTTTTTATTATCAGTTCTTGAACTTTTTTCGATAATTTTGGATATATTGTATACTAATTAAAAAACGGCAAGTCGAAAGGTCGCTTATTAACGTAGCTATATGACAATTGAAGGGGATTGATAGGGATTGTATGGACGACATTAATTTTATGGACGCAGTGTACGCAAGTATTAGAGAAACACTTATTATTTCTTTTTTTACTGCTCAGTCAGACGATTGTTTCCAGACTATTTTGCTGAAACTTTTATGTAATCTTTGTTTTAGATTTTATACTTTAGATGCAGCTACAATAACTTTTTTCACAAATACTTTTTCTTATGTACTCAAATAGTATAAGTTTTTAGATGTTAGATTTTTCTCGAAAACGTTTAAACTTTTAATATTTTAATGTTTAAAGAATTTACTAAAGGAAGTTTTCTACGAGAGTTGTATATAGTAGTCGATTCGTCGATTACCCGATTATTCTCTCACACACACACGCACACTCGCTTTCCTCCCTCTCTCCTTCGGGTTTCACGGGTCCTGCCGGTCCTTTTCGGTTCCCAAAAGCTTTTTCCAATATGTTTGGTCTATCCAATCACCTGTTGATTGTTTCTTCTTATCATTGCAGTCCGTATTCCCTCATCCTAGCTTTTTGCTGGCCTACCTCCCTTTCTTCTTTCTGGCGGTGTCCACTTCATTGCTAGCTTGGGATTCTGTCATCTTCCATTTTTTACATGACCTAATTATATTCTTCTTCTCTCGATCTCCTCTATTATGCCTCCTTCTACTCTCATAATTTCCATTAAGGGTTTTTGTTTGTTTGTTTGTCTCTAGATTCTTGATACCCTTGCTGTTTTTCTGATCCGTTTCTAGAACCCCCATTTTTGTTTTGTTTTATTTTGTTAGTTGCACGTCTCAGCTCCGTATATTGCTACATATTTAAAGAATATGTTTTATATTTGCATTTCAGTTAATCCTTGTCACGCAGTATGGTGTTTGTTACTCCATTTACTCTACTACATTTTTTACATTCTTTCATTTATTTCAATTCTGGGCGTTCTTTCTTCTCCTATCTTTACTCCCATTAATTACTTAAATGCTTTGTATTGTACACATTAAACGAAGACCACTCATTTATCAACGCGTCATTTTTCTCAGCTCCGCCAAGTCTTCTCTCTTTCTGTCCTACGTAATTTTTAGTGAATGATAAACAGAGTGAGAAGATAAGATTTAGAATTAGAATTATAGCCCAAACCGGTTCTGTTAGTAAACCCAACTGAGATGTGACATCAGCTACACAAGCCTATTCCAGCTTAACGCAACCAGACCTAATCTAACCTAACCCAGTGTCAACCTAAATAGACCTTATTTAGAAAAAGTTCATGAAGTGATTAATAACTTACCATATTTTGTTATGATTAGTCACATAAAGTATGAAGGACATACATATAGCGTGCAGCAAGATAATTGAAAAATTATAAAAGTCTAGAAGGAAATCTAGTTGTATTAAATACGCTTTTTGCCGTATTACCTCAACGACTTTATACTTGGAAATCTCCGAGAAGTAGGGCAGATAATGTGGTTAGAAATCATATTGATTTTATAATGATTAATAAGAGATACAGAAATAGTGTCTGGTCGGCTAAAACTTATCCTGGTGCTGATGTGGGATCGGATCATAATCCTACAATAAAACTCCGATTGCACTTACAAAATAATATTAGACGAAAAAGTAATAAAAAGTGGGATATTAGAAAATTACAAAACGAAGAAATTAGACAGAAAGCACAACAAGAACTGCTCAAAAAATTCGAAACATACCAGCAGGAAATGAAAACATTGAACACAATTGGTTACAACTAAAAGAAACAATTAATAAAGTGGGAACAGATAACTTAAGACCCAGTTAAACCACAAGGAAAGCATGAATGGATGAATGACGAAATCCTCGAATTAATGGAGAAACGCAAATTATTCAAAAACAAAAATGAACAACGATACTGACAAATACATAAAGAAATAACAAGAAAGAGCAAACTTGTTAAGGAAACATGGCTTAGGGGAAAATGTCAAGAGGTAGAAGCTTTACAAGAAAAGACATGATAACTTTAACCTATAGAAAAAAGTTAAAGAAATGGCAGGAACAGGACAGAAAAGATATGCAACTAATATATTAGTAGACGACAACAACAAGATAATCATAGATCCTGGACAAAAAATGGTGACTTGGAAAAATTACCTTCAAAACCTCTTCAATGACAATAGACCATTCGAATTTGAAATACGCAATAATGACGAAGAGCCAGACATTCAGATAGCTGAAGTTAGAAAAGCTATACAGCTAGCAAAAACAGGGAAAGCGATGGGCCCTGACGAAATTTTAACAGAAATGTTGAAGCTGTTAGATGACGATGGGTTGAAAAGGTTAACAGAATTAATCAATAATAAGTATATACTCAACCGGAATAATACCAAAAGAATGGTTAGTCTCTACCTTTGTTATCTTGCCAAAAACAAAAAATGCCAGAAAATGCAACGAATTTAGAACCATAAGTCTGATGAGCCATGTTCTTAAAATACTATTACGCATTGTACACCAGAGGATATATAGTAAATGTAAACAAAACATTACGGATACACAGTTCGGATTTAGGAACAACATGGGTACACGAGAAGCGTTGTTCGGCATCAATGTTCTGTTACAACGGTGCAAAGACGTAAACAAGGACGTGTATTTATGCTTCTGGAGTATAACAAGGCGTTCGATACTGTAAAACACGAAAAGCTATTATCTATATTATTTGACTTAAACTTAGACGACAGAGATATTAGACTAATTAGAAATCTGTATTGGAATCAGAAGGCTAAGATTAAAATAGAAGACCAGTCATCAGAAGCGTTCGACATAGTCAAAGGTGTCCGCCAAGGTTGCGTATTGTCACCACTATATACTCAATATATATTCTGAGGCAATATTTAGAAAGGTGCTCGAACACTGTGATAAGGGAATCGTGATTGGAAGAAGAAGAATTAATAATCTAAAATACGCAGACGCCACGATACTACTGGCAGAAGAAAGAGATGATATGCAGGAACTTAGTTATATAAAAAAGTGAGGAGTATGGCTTAACTATAAATACCAAAAAACCCAAAACTATGGTTATCACAAAACAACAAGGGAATAATCCTCACATAACAATAAATAACAAAGTATTACAAAATACAAAATCAATTAAATATTTAGGCTACATACTAGATGATCAGTGTACATGACAGAGGTGAGAAGTAGAATCGAACAATCAAGGCAGGCATTTATTAAAATGAATAAAATGTTATGCAATAAGAACTTGAGTCTAGATCTTGCTTTTGAAATGTGGACTTATCGCAGAATATTAAAAATACCATGGACGGACAGAGTGCGAAATGAAGAAGTCCTTCGAAGATTAAACAAAGACATGGAAATAGAACTTACCATCAAAAGAGGGAAATTAGGATACCTGGGGCACTTGATGCGACATGAACGATACAAAATCTTACGCAGGGTAAAATAGAAGGAAAGAGAAGTGTGGGACGAAGAATGACTTCATGGATGAAGAATTTGAGAGACTAGTGCGAAAAAAGTAGTGTTTCCTTGTTTCCACCCGCAATAAACAAAGTACAGATAGCGCTATTGATCTCCGACCTCCGACAGGAGAGGCATTCTAAGAAGAAGATAAAAGTCTAAAATCCATTGATGGTTAAAGTTAACAACCGTAGTTCTAATCAAAATAGGCCCCATTATACATTTTGTTTGATGTTTATGTCTTACGCAAACATCAATTTAGTTTTTTGACGTTGTGGTCAATCAAAGTTATTAAAAAAACTATATTTGGAGAGGATACGATTTCTTTGTTTAGGCCAAGGTAGTGAATTTAATCTGTGTGGCTGTTTTCTGTTCTATATCTTATTTACATGTCACTGTTTCAGAAATCAGTGATCCCAAGTATTTCTACTTGTCACGCTTTTCTATTATTTTGTTCTTTGTTTGCAGATCTTGATCCTGATCACCGATACTCACGAATTGGCGTCTTTCGGAGTTTATACTCCGTTCGCGCTGTTGATGTTCTTGATTTGTTTTATAGGCATAAAACTGATATAATATATAGCTGCAACTACTTGATCGACGGCAAATATTGATCTAACGATGAGTAAAAGTAGATAGGCGTTTCTATACCGATTCCTGAACATTTTCTACTTCTCTTTCTACATATAAAGTCTCAATATATGTTTTTAAATGTATGTAGTACTTTCGACATATCTTTGATGTGCATTTCTGTGTTCCAACACTTCAATTTCTGTAACGGTACATTCAGACATGTCTTTTCAAGTAGTGTGTTGGCAGAAAATGTTATTAGGATATACTCTTTCTATGTTAGCAAGATGTAGGCTGACAGATTATTATACAACTCAAAGAGACCCGCCAATGTAAATCTCCGCTCTTAAAATTTTTATAACTTGAAGTTATTGTTATTATTCATAGTAAATCCATAAAAGTATTTGTAATCGATCGGCTCGAAGTGAAATGTGAAGAAAACGCCCAGACATGTTTTTTTGTCATTTGGAAAAACGTATATGTTGTCTTCTGACACTTATAACATAGAAAAATGATAAAATAATAACTCAAAATTACCTAAAAGCCGATTAATTAAAATATAAATTATTTAGTAAACTGCACAGCACAACATTGTTTCTGAAATCCAGCGGAGAGTTAAAAATTGAAATATTAGATAGGAACTTTCTTTTCAAAAATAGTTCAGTCTTATGATTCTACGTTCCCGAAAAATAAAATGTGTAAATTTAATCCAACTAATTACAGAACTACCTAACAAGGAAGGCGTTCGTCTGTATAATTTATTTATATTTCCTAAGGGCTGTATGACACGGCACAGAATTTTGTACAAAATTTTGTTCAAAGTGTTTTTACAAAATTCTGTGCCTTGTCATACAGCAAACTTTTGTATAAAATTCTGTAGCTCGTGCTCTAAAGTCTACAGAATTTTGTTCAGAAACAACGTCAAATCAATGCGCAAACGAGCACAAAAAAACCTTCCCGAAAACGCACAAATAATACAAGCAACGAAAAGATAAACAACATTCGAGGTTATGTAAACAATTATTATTAAACCTTGATAGATTTCTACCTTATCTACAATATCATGAGTATTTTAACAGTTTTCTCATAGATGTCACCGTAATTTGCACCTATTTGCGCATGCTCGTAGACAGTATTTTGTACAAAATTCTGTGCCGTGTAATACGTGGTTTGCAGAATTTTGTACAAAATTATGTTCAAAATTTTGTATAATATTTTGAACATAACTTTGAACAGATTTTGTATAAAATTCTGTGCCGTGTCATACAGGCCTAAAATAGCAAAGATATTCATAAAATTTAACAAATCGTCCTGTATAGCTACTATAAATAAAAATTTGAATGGGATCTCAAACTATTCCAATATTTTATAATTATGGTCGAGTAGTTAGATCCACGAACGCTGACAAGATCGTTAAAATTTGTATAAATCTGTTTTCCGTCCATTCTTTTTCCTTAATCATATCCCTTTTTTTTATCTTTCGGTGTCGGGTTGACTTTTCAACTACTTCGCTTTCACAGCTTATGTTATATCCCTTTTCACATTCATTTTATTTTCACACGTACCATCTATACTGAAGGGGACTTTCAACCCCTCTAACATGGTGTTAGCACAACAGTCGGGACCGACTTTAAAATGCCCGCCACTAGTACGAAGCACCGTGTTGACACAGTCTTGGGACTCCTATCCAAGTACTAACCAGAGAGAACGATACCTTTACTCTCCTGATTGTACATGAATAACCACCCTAGCTGTGCAACCCGGGACTTTTATAACTGTTTTAGAAAGTTTAAAAAATATTTTTTATTTTTAGCTGGAAGAGGAGGGAGAAAATTAGACGAAGTCAGAGACAAATACCAAAAGGCCTGCCGGAAGCTGCACTTAACCCATAATGAATACGTTCTTCTATTATGCGAGGCAGTTGAGTTCGAAAAAGACTTTAGAACTGTTCTATTACCTGGTCTCTTAGAACACCAACAATCTGTGCAAGAGGCGTTTATATTAGCTTGGTAATTATTTTCAAAACTTCGAATTAACTATGCATTAACAAGAATTTTACAGGCGGCAAATTTTACAAGAAGTCGTACAGCTATCGGATTTTACTTCAGAAAAATATAAGGAAATTCAGAAGAGGATAGAAAATAGTTTAGATTCTGTTAAACATACCGAGGAATACAACGATTTTACAGAAAAGCACAAGTAAGTGCTGTTATTCTAAGGGCAGCGAAGTAATGAGTACACATCATAGATATCTATGATGTCGTGTGTTAGCAATTAGTATCCCCAATAATGCCGGCCTCAGTGGCCTAGTGGTTAGCACGCCTTCTGTCGGATAAGAAGTAAAGCCGTAGCTCCCGTGCCACTACGATGTGTGACACATTAAAAATCACTACTGGAGTTGGAATTACCCCAGATAGGCAAAATTCTTAGTTACGGTGTACAATGGGCGAAGTGTGGCCTAAGTGCTTAGAGATGCTTGGAAAATCGCATCCTAGATCTCGCTTTTTCAAATCATCATCATCATCATCTCCAATAATGGTTTATATGTAACAATCGATTTGTTTATGCTTTAAACTCAGGCGCAGGCGGCATGTTTTTATGGCGTTCATGGTGATTACTGCCCTGAAACAGGTCCATTATTGCCGCACGTGTAACATGAAACTATTCGGTAAAACTGTGAAATTCAAAATTAAGAATAAATAATATTTAGTACTATATGTATAGTGGATGGGTTGAGTTCTTCCATTTATAAAAGATTAGGGGCGACGTCCTGTTGCTAAGATAATGTTGTGTAGCTAAAGAAAAAGATGTAGATATTAGTGAAGTGCATTGGTTGATTCGCTACCCTATGATAACAAATATTTTTTAAAGATTCAGTCATAATCTGTCATTTCAGAACAACACCAACTGATCCAGTAAAATTCACATTTGATGAAAGTTTAGTAGAAGAGAATGCAGGCAAGTTATTACCAAACCAGTTAACCGTTGATAATTTAACCGTTGAATGGTTAAGGACGAAGTTATCAGAACTTGAAGTTAGTATAAAAGAAAGTCAAGAGAAGAGGTCGCTGTTAAGCCCCAATCACGACGGCCTTCTTAATGGTAAAAGTAGTAATAACGAAATTAATAATAGGTAGGTAAACTTCGGTTGTTGTTTTAACCATTTTAATTTACACTCGGCCATCATTTCTCATTATCAGAGTAGATGTAACGAACAAGAAGGAAATAAACGAACTAAAATGTCAGGAACGAAAAATGCTGAAGCAAACAGAATTAATCAAAAGTGCACTGAATGAATTAGGATGCGAAGAAGTACCGTCGGGTTGTGATCTCTCTATCGATAATCAAACTTTTATTAGCAATTCCAACGAGCAGGTAAGACAATGCATGTTTATATTGTAGTCATGAATGTTTATCCAACAAGTTTAATTAACTTTTTATTGGCAGCAATTTATAAAACAGCATTGTTCAAATACAAGTTAGTTTCAGTCCTTTGTGTGCTGCAAAATGCCGTCGTATCTTTTGATTCTTCACTGTTAGTTACTGTATGTCGTTTAAAATTTGAGCTTTGCTTATTCGTATTTTAGTAGAAAGGTGGTAGATACTGCTGCATTTTTACTCAAAACACGCTGCACACTTTTATTCATTGATACCTGCTACATAAATAAGTGTGTGCAACAATGGGCAAGGTGTAGGTTAACATTTTAGGGTGACGGTTCTCAATCCTCACTGATTAAGCGAGCCTTGGGGCGTCAGAAGATAGTGAACATGCTTCGCAAACCATTCCGCAGAAAGTCTGCACCTTCTTCACCTGTGGCTCCGCCTCGAACTAAGGGACGCCGAGACTCGGCTCCTCGCAGTGAAGGGTCTGACCCAGTACGTGCTTTGCCTAGTACTTGTCTTTAACGTTTTTAAGTAGTATCTAGTGTTGTATTTGTAATTCCTGCTAATTTTCCTAGTTGGGGTTCTAGTTCAAAGACTGTATTAATTTTTTAAATAACAATATATACTTTTAGTGGTATAATTCAGTTCAGTATAGTAAAATGGAGTAATTTCAAAAACACAGATGGTGTGTACCTTAAACCACAAGTAACATTGTTGATATACTTGTTACCAATTGACTAAATTTACATACATAGTTACCTTACTAATTTTTTTAACAATGTTTGGAAAAACTATACAGATCTAATTTTATCATACCATATACCAGGTTGTAAATATGAAACAGGAATTTTTGTATAGAAAATACACGTTTATTGTATGAAAATTAAACAAAATATTTTATTCGAAGTATAGCCCATCGCTAGCTATACATTTTTCCCATCACTTTGACAATTACTGGATACCACGCCAAAGAAAACTGTTGCTCTTTTGAGGTAAACCAATCATCGAGCCATTTTCGTAAGAAGTGAAGTGCTGCTCAGCAAGTGCGTGTCCCATCGATGCAAATAAGTAGTAATCGGACGGAGCCAAGTCTGGTGAGTAAGCCGCATGCGAAAGCATTTCCCAACTAAACGCCTCAATCGTTTCCTTGGTCAGTTTTACTGTGTGGGATGGTGCATTATCATGAAGCAAAATCACTTTGTGTTGCCTTTTTTGATATTCTGGTCATTTTTCACGCAAAGCTTGATTTAAATTGATCATTTGTTGTTGGTAGCGTTCAGTATTAACGGTTTCGCCAGGTTTTAGCAGCTCAATACAATAGATCACACCCTTCTTATCCCACCAAACACAGAGCATTGTCTTCCGTCCATAGCGATTTGGCCTTGCAGTCGATGTCGATGATTCGCCAGGAGTTACCCATGATGTTTTACGCTTAGGATTCTCGAAATATATCTATTTTTCATCGCCAGTCACAATTCGATGGAGAAATGACTTTCTTTTGTACCTGGCGAGTTGCATTTTGCAAGTGGTTTTTCGGTTTTCCTGCTGTCTTTAATTCGGTTCATGTGGAACCCATTTTCCCATCATCTGGATCTCTCCCATGGCTTTCAAATATATGGACATGGCTCCTCGTGTCACATTTAATTGATCTGCGAGTTGTTGTTGCGTTTGAGCGTCATCCTCATCCAACAGTGCTTGCAATTCGCTGTCTTCAAACTTTTTCTGTGGTCTTCCATGTTCTTCGTTTCTCACGTCAAAATCGCCACTTTTGAATTTTTAAACCACTCAAAGCGCTGTGATTTACCAAGAGCATACTCACCATAAGGTTCTGCAAGCATTCGAGGCGATTCTGCAGCAGTTTTCTTCAAATGGCAACAGAAAATCAATGCTGTCCGCAATCGTAGTTTCCAGGCACAAAATTCGACATGTTCAACGCTCTTAAAAACTATGCGGTTGTATGAAACTTGTATTGTTGCGAGTTGAAAATCTTTGTAAAATGTCAAAACAAGAAAATGGCGCCAATGACGCGGTTTGACGGTAACCACATTGACAGCTAGAGTCATCTATGGGCAAATTCCGGTTTCATATTTACGTACCTGGTAGTAAGTTACATAATAAGATTCTAGAAAGATGGTATTTGAGCACAATACCCTGTATTTTGCCATGAACTTAGATTTAACATTTCTTGTTATACCCCTAAGTTGCATTGCTCTTATGAATCTTATTATGAAACCTTAATTATTTTGTAGCGCTTATAGTATTTCCACAAACTAACAACAAATAATTTAATATATTAATACAGGAAACTTCGCCGAAAATCTCGTGACACTGACTGCAGCGCTCCGTGCGGCTTGGTGGGCCACTAAGATTTGTATTTAGCAGCTGTCGAAAACATTTGTGGCACATTTAAAGCAAATGCCATTTATTTTCTTATAGCAAAAACCTTATTTAATTAATAATATTTGATAATTATGATATTTTACTTTACTTTGTAAGTTTAATAAGTTTATAACATTTTGTAGGGTTAGGTTTTTATTTATTAAAATGAATTTAAAACAGTAATCTGTAAATTTATTATCCAAATTTACTGAAACTTGCCCACCGAACTGCTTAGATGACGCCACTATCAATGTCTCGCATTTCATCATGCTAAACTTATATGAGTTTCCTGTATTAATAATATATTAAAGTATTTGCTAACAATAACTGTAGTTTTTGTATACTTTTGCTTTTCGTTTAGCATAACCTTAGTAGCTGCTCTTAATGTGTTGGTTTCTAAGCACTGCATTTTTCTTATCATATTAGTCATTGCTGCTACTTACTTATTTATGGCTATAAATTATTTAAGCCCTGACAGAACAAAAGAAAGAAATCCTACATTACTAACATGCAGTTGCACGGAATGCAAAAATGGCCACTTTTGGAACAATTTATTTACTGTTAACCATTGACAGAAAGTATTACAACAAAATCAAATTTTCCTTAAAACAGGTATTTACAAATCTTAACTCTTTAAAGGAATATTTAAATATATCTGTCGGTTGTTCAGGTTAATGAGGCTACTTGAAATATAGGTATACCTTTTTGTATAAGGTAGATTATTCCCCTTGAAATACTGAAGTTACGATTGTAATACAGTTTTGTTTTTAGTTGGCTAGTTTCACGGTTATCCTTAGTCAAATATGTTAATTTTATTAGCTTCTCTGTTGGGAAATAAAGTGATAAACATTATTCAGTCTACATTAGTAATGATTCAAGTATTACCTCTTAACAAGTTCTAATGCTTAGGTATACCAAAGACTTTTTTGTAATAATTCCTATAGGCATTATTATTTTTATAATAACTTACACCAATGCGTTGTTATTACCTAGCAAAATTGCTCATAATTTCCAAATCATATGATTTATTGTTCAGTTTTTGCTAGAAATCTTGCAGTATACTCATTTTTTCACCATTTTGGATAAACCTTGAATTATGAAGGTGTCTGCTAAACATTCTTATTTTAAATAGAATATCAAAATATTATTAAAAGTAACTTTTTAAAATTAATTTAAGTGATACTAAGCACGTAAGTGATTTGATATTAATTTTAATTGAAATTGCAATAACAACTAATATTTGAAAAGACAGTTTCATGAAGAAGTAAGTAAGTTTGTTGAATTTTTTTTATTTACTATAAAAACCATTACTAGGTTTCAGTATTTCCTCCCTAAGTTCAATATGTTCACTACAAGTTCGATTTTATTACTGACAAATTGATAGGATGGGTGGAATTTCAAGAAAAAAATAGTTCATTATTGGTATTTTTTTATATGAGTGGAATAAGCAAACACATATTGTTTTTTATTGAACCTTGGAGGCAAACTAGAATAAGAGAAATTAAACGAAAATCTTAACACTTCGAATGACAACAACAAAATCTCAATCACCCTGAGTAATTGTTTTGTTTCATCCTCCCCTTTGAAGCAGTCTGCCATATTCTAGCATTCGTATGATCGTTTTTAACTAACAAGTATTCACAAAAAACACCAAAACTCAAGATCAATATCTTACAATCTGATTGCAAGACCAACCCAAGCCTATTTATTTGAAATCTTTTTAGGGCACAAAACCAATAAATACTTGTCATGCTCTTTGGAAAAAAATTAGTACTTATTACAATGTCTCTCATAGTAATTCAGTTTAATAAGCTCTAAACTAATTAATTTTGCTTAATAACTATTGAAGTTTAACTCTAGAACAAGAATATAGACTTTTCTTTCAGATTAATTTATTTAACTAGAGTAACGATCTCCCTTGAAAGTTTCAGAAACCAATTCGAAAATTAAATTTAATTCAAAGCTTCTACTCATTATCAATTTTCTAAATATATAAGATTGCAGCTTAGCTGCACTACAAGCTACCAAAACTATTGCAGCTAATTTTTCATTACTTTTCGTATACCCATACCCATGGTTCCAAAAGCCAATGGCAACAAAAACTTTAGCGAACCAATACAGACCACTTAACAACTCCGTCACGCGGATTGATACAACTTTAAATGAATAACAAATTACACATTTGAAAATACAAATGAAGGAAGTACAGGATTAAAATTTATTACTTGTTCGCTGTTACTACTTCTGGGAACTTTCTCAGCCTATTCCCCTGTGTAATTTACTTTAGATCTTTAATAATATAGATTAGCTTACAGCAGATTTTAGTTAAAACTTAAATGAAAATATTATAAACCGGGTACCCTTAAAAATTTCAGACAAAAATTGGTATGTTACGGAAATTTATGTAGCAAAAAAGTAGCTTTTGGGGTTTTTTTTGTAGTTTATTACTGCTACAAATTAATGTACCTACAGAAAAATTTCTAGCTACAGTAGCACACTATTTCACGTATTTGTATATAAGTAATTGCAGGGCGACCATAAATTATCCCCCAAAATTAGTACTAATCCTAGCTGTAGATACTTCCGTGGGATTGTTTTTTTTTATTTTTCCTGCTTTGCGAAATAAATAATTTGAGTTTATAACTATCACAATAAACGAGTAGGTAATAATTCACTAATCCATCCCATTGTATATGAACATCTTAGGTTGCTTTGAGTACAAACAAAACTCTAATGGATGAAGAATGGTTCCATGGAGTGCTGCCGCGGGAGGAAGTAGTTAGACTTTTAACTCAAGATGGAGACTTTCTAGTTCGAGAGACGACAAGGAACGATGAATGCCAAACAGTTCTGTCTGTGTGTTGGGGTGGCCACAAACATTTTATTGTTCAAACCACAGCAGAGGTAAATTTTGGAAATGGTTCCGTTTAAACAAACAAAAATGATTGGGGATTTTAGGGCCATTATCGTTTTGAAGGACCAGCATTCCCAAGTATACGAGAACTCATTCTCTATCAATTCAATAGTGGCTTGCCAGTAACAGGAAGGTCCGGTGCTATTTTATACAAACCAATTCCTAGAGAACGATGGGAGCTCAACAATGATGACGTTATGTTGTTGGACAAAATAGGACGTGTATGTTCTGATTTTTTAAATAAAAAACATTGTGGAAAAATGGAATTTGTTACAGGGCAACTTTGGAGATGTATACAAAGCACAGTTAAAAAGCACCAGCCAGGAAGTAGCCGTGAAAACATGTAGGGTTACTTTACCTGAAGAACATAAAAAGAAGTTTTTACAAGAAGGACGTATTTTAAAGCAGTATGATCATCCTAACATTGTCAAATTAATCGGTATTTGTGTCCAGAAGCAACCCATTATGATTGTTATGGAACTCGTACCAGGTACAGTTATTTTTATTAGTGATGAATATAAGTAGTTAAAATACAGTTATTAAAACGTATGACAAGGGTAAGTAGACCATGGAAGGGAAACTGCATGTTTGGACTTTATTCAGATCTACATAAGCTGGAGTTTTCAAGTAAAACTCGATATTAATTGAATCACAGCCTGCTGATATGTAAAATAGTCTCTTATCTGGCCTGGGAATTATTGAACTTCGGGTGATGCCTACATGGCGGCAGTTAACATGCAAAAATGAGGAAGAATATGTAAAGAAGGCAGTCTTCAAAAAAATTTCGTTTTGTAACAGCTCTGGAGCTAATACAGCGATTATCATCAAATTTCTTGTAGAAGTACAGGTAAGACCTTAATTTGCGTGGAATTTAAAAAATACAAACCCTCTAGAAGTGGTTTTTCGAAAGGGTTGGAGGAAGTATTTCTCCACAAACTTTTTGGGTCCAACACAATTTTAATTTAATACAGAGTATTTAATAGAAAAATTGATTACAAACCTTTTGTGTCTGTCTCATGTTATTCATAGCATCACTTTTTCAAGTAAAATGTATAAAACGTAATCCATGTTTTCATTCAAGATGCATTATACGAATTTCTATTATGATTAGTTAACCTCGAAAAATATCATTAGGTATATTAAAAAACCTTAATTTTATATTGAACCAACAATTACAAAATTAAAGCAAAAACCTACAAAAATTAAAATCAATAAACAGTTCTAATAAATGCTCAAAAGGGCCACCGTTAACATTTCAACATGCCGTAAGTTTTCTGGTTAAAGATTGTCGAAAAAATTAAAAATACAAAAAATGTTTCTAACAAGCTTTTTATATTAACTAAATTCTATACAATTAAAATTGGGTTAGGCACATGGGAGTGAAAACCACCCCCAACCCCTTACAAAAACCCTTTCTACAGGGTTTGTGTTTTACAAATTAAGGTCTTACAAACTTGTAATTTTGTACCAAATTTTATGATAACAGCTCTAGAGATATTGAAGAAAAGCGCAATTCTTTTGAAGACTTTGAAAGCCTACTACTCTGTAAGTGTACATATTTCAACCTGCATTTATATAAACTTTTTGGCTTACTTTGATGATTTTTATATGCCCTTAAAGTTTCGGAACGTTATGTTATCCTTCAAGCACATACCAAGAATTTCTATCTAATGGTTTAATTAACTTTTGTGAAAATTTGCTTGTGTGACCATGGGCGCCGACTTCATAAGGATATTGCCAGAGCTGGGGCTGGGCCCCACAAATAATGTAGAAATATTATTTTAAAAAAATTAAGGAAGAAAAGATACTTTGTATTAAGCGTTTTGCTATACTGTTGGCAAGCCACGAGACAATCCCTTGGTACTGCCCTATTTTTCCGTTTGAAGGCGCGAACATCGCGGGGCAGCTTTGTCGTGTTAGCACCTGCAGTTTCCATAATACTTCACTGCAATCAGCCATGTTTGCCGGCCCGGGCCGGAGACTATAATCGTGAAGTCCTTAGATAGCTTAAAAACATATTTTAAAGCCTGCAATTCTAATGGCCCCGGACCCCCCTCCTGCTGGGGGGTATTCTATACTCCCCAGACCCCTCGGTGTTGGTCCTACCAATAATTTATATAAGTCGACGCCCATGCTTGTGTCCTGGCACAGTACATTGAAATAAAAGAAACAGTAATAAACCCGTTGAAATTATAAGTACGTAATTTAGTTTTTATAAATAGGTAAATTATTTATGTTTAAACAAAAACAGATTCCTGTTTCATATTCCCCATTATAGGTTTATTATGTATTACAAGTGTCTTTCTTTAAAATGATGTCAAGAACTTTCAGTTAAAAACAAAAGTCCTTTGTCCTCATTTTGTTTTAAGAAGTCCTTTTAGATTTCTTTTAAAGTCAACCTTTAAGGGTTTTTAAAGAGATCTATCCATAACTTAAGATTTCCCTACTTTTATGTTATATTAAGATTTAAATTTTCGTACACCAAAATTGACACCATAGCTACTAGATTTAGCAAGAAAGAGATGATTTATACAGTTACATATTTTTGTTATTGAAATAACACATCTGCTTTATAATTTACTTTTAGCATCCATTATCACATGGTATATAAATTTTGAACCAATAAAGGTATTTGATTGGATGCAAATATCGCGGTATCTGACTTAGAATTGAATCAAACAATACTTACAATACGTACTTATTAAAATTTGCAAGTTTTGGTGTATTCGTGAAGTAATGCAAGCCCGCCAATAACTCGGAATCTCTTGGACATATCTTCATGAAAATTATATTGTGTGGATGAAAGACCATGGCGACTACGATGGCATTATTAGATTTTTTCCAGTTTTAACTATTTTGAATATTACTTACAACTTTTTTCTCTTAATTCAAACGCCCTAAGTATTTTAAAATTTTTATATTAAATTGCATTAGAAAGTAGTGGATTTTTAAAAATTTTGGGGACATTGTTACAATCTTGCACATGCTCCACATTGAGTAGAATACTATTGATTTCTTCGCGAGTTCTCAATTTTAAATATGCAATAATTTGTGGGTGATGAGCATAAACTTTAATTTCCAAATATTCCCACAAGAAAAAACCACAAGCCAATAAATCGGGAGATCTCGCTAGCTAATGAATGGTTTCATTCTTCAATCACGCGATTTGGAAACAGTTTCGAGTGCTTAAAACATTTTTAAGTGTAAGCTGTTGCTCTCATTGTTTTAAGCACATGCTGTAATTGACTTGAGGTCATCGATTTATTTGCTGATTAAGGCCTGTTTGACCCGGCACAGAATTTTGTTCGAAGTGTTTTTACAAAATTCTGCGTCGTGTCATTCAGCAAAATTTTGTTCAGAATTCAGTAGATTCATGTTCTAAAACCTACAGAATTTTGTACAAAATCGGCGTCGCATCAATGCGCAAACGAGCGATTTTTAGTATTTGTTAACAATCACAGAGGGCAGAGAAAAATATGTTTACCACGTGTTTACCTCGCCTGCCGACGCTCCACGCACTTTCTCTTATCTCGCTCGCGTTCATTACTGCTGCAGCTTGTTTGCTTTGTCGTATGTTCATGTAAAATAAATAAATAAAAGCGCTACGAACTTATGCATTAACCTAATATTATAAAATCTTGTTAGAATTCTACTTTATCGAGAATCACATGATTATTTTGACAGTTTTCTCACAGATGTCCACGTAATTTGCACCTATTTGCGCATGCTTACAGACAGAATTTTGTGCAAAACACGGAACAGAATTTTGTACAAATTTCTGTAGGTTTTAGAACATAAATCTACAGAATTTTGTACAAAATTTTGCTGTACTTATGTTTGTAAAAAACTTTGAAGAAAATTTTGTACAAAATTCTGTGCCGTGTCATACAGGCCTAAGGAATGTTCTCAATCATCGAAACATAATGTACTGAATTTACTGTTACGGCATTTACAGGGTGTTTCATTAATATTGCGAAAAAATTCAGGGTGAGATTCCTTGCATAAAAATAAGAATAAAAGTTCATATAAACATGTTTCCTAAAACGCCTCGTTTCCGAGATACAGGGTGTTGAATATTATGCAATTGAAAATAAAACTTTTTTGTTTCCTCTGCATCATCACTTGTCGGATCACTCTATCGAGAGTGCCATTGACTTTTCATATGAAAGTCGTTACTTTACAGCGATTTGACAGTTGTTAGGTTTGTTTTTCAAAATGAATTACGCAAATAGTGAAATGTGCGATATGAATTTTTGTTATGGTCTTGTCAATGGTAATTCATTAGCAGCCAGGCGTCTTTATGAAGAAAAATACCCTAATCGTGTAATACCACATCATTCGATATTTACTCGTCTGCATCAACGTCTTAGAGAAACTGGAAGTTTTCGAAAACTTACCTATGAAAATGGGCGACCTCGCACAGTAGCAACTGTACAAGTGGAAGAGGCGGTGCTCCACGAAATTGACGAAAATCCTACTACAAGTACCAGGAAGATTGCTGCAAATGTAAATGTCAGTCATATGACAATTTTCCGGATACTGAAGAATCAACTTTTATACCCCTATCACATTCAACGAGTGCAGGCACTTTTA
>JABXWE010019808.1:0-23495 GCA_014611495.1 Limonius californicus | reverse complement strand
AATAAACAAATTTTAAATGTTTTGGTATACAGTGTGAACAGGATTAACAGTTAAGGCGGGGGCATTCTGATTATTTAGTCAAACAAGACAAATAAATACATTTTACAATAAAAGCAAATAATAGCAATAGCAAAATAAGATTTAATTTAATTTAATTTAGTTTATGTGGCGAATTAAAATAAGTAAATTAGTAGCTAATAATATTGCCGTGTATTATTTAAAAACTACATATTTAACTAGTTTGTAGAAGGTTGTACGTAGGCAACCAACATTACAATGAGATTATTTTTATAGTTTTCTGTTCAACCCGCTTTTTAATATTATCGCCTGTCGTATTTGGAAATAAACCAACGAATTTAAAATATTACAGGCAATAAAATAGCGATAGTGAATTTTCTTCTCCGGCGAAAATGGGATTTACTCGAAACATTCCTATATAACCTCATAACACTTTAAACCAACTTTTTCGTTCTACTACTGGGCATCGGATTCTTCTTTGTCAAGTACTTCTCCTGAAATGCAATTTAACATTGACTTCGAACGACAAGCATTCCTAAGAATGTGTTCCGTATTAACACTGCACGTAGCCAATCGGATTGGAGAATTATATTTGGTGGGTTGCAGCACAAGATTTTTATAATTTCACCCAAATGTAATCGAAGAATTGTAACCACACTTCATACAGTCATCATTAACAGCCTTTTTTATCACACTCCTAGGTATCGGCCTTTTCTCGGCCGCGTGTTTCTCCTCAGCGCTAAAGTAAAACGCGGGAGCTGACCAGTTTAACGTCGAATCTAACCGACAGAAATGTTAAATAAGTTTTTCAACATTAAGATCTTGAGGTTGTAAATTGGATTCGGTAATTGTGTGTGGTGGGTTGCAGCACAATATTTTTGTAAGGTATTTGGAAATGCTGGCGTTTCGGCCCAAGCTAGAATCGACGTTTTGCCCAGAAAGCGAGCGTTCTACCAACTGAGCTACCACCACACATAAACCTTATTGCAGAGAAAATATTCTATATGACGTAGTAAAAAGTAATCTAATTTCAAACTTTTTTCTCTAAAAATGAATATCAGTAACAGAAAATCGATGTCTCCTAATTTTTTACTCGCCCTGTATGTCAAAATTTCTAACTTGCATTTTACAAAGTGCGGTTATTTACTACAATTATTTGTTTGATCAAACATTGCATACTGTATGAAATACTTGCGGTGTAATGTTGGTTGCATATGTAAAATCGGAAACCCTTTCGGAAAATATTCTGACTCTGTTGACGATATCGAGAGGTTAGTCTTGTAAGAGCAAGTGTTGTTACTTCTAAAATATAGGGCGTGTAATAAGTTTTTTTAGCAACCCGCTGCCTCTTAGAATTGCTGGAAGCTAGAAGAAAAATGTACAGAGGAAAGAAAATTCATTACTCCGTTTTACAACTGATAAACCGGAAACTTGTTCCAAAAAAAGGAATATGAACCTTCATCCTTATAAACGTACCAAGAATTAATGAGGATATATTATGGAAAATTCATTTTAGTAAGTTTGCCTTGGAAAACTGCAACAAACTTTTAAATTTCAGTTTTAAACTTCAGCGATCATTGAAGCAGTTAGCGCAGTAATTGCATTATGAAAAGTTAAAACTCAATCGAAGTAGCAACTTTGTTACCAAATGCTGATATCCCTTTTATGTGGATATTTAATGGGAATTATGCAATGTAAATGAAATTGCCACGCCTTCATGTAAAAAATTGTTTTCAACATATTTGATTGACTTTTCATTACTATGTAAATTATTTGATTAATTCCCTAGGTTGATTTGCATTAGGATATTTTTGTTAATTCCTCATGCAAGTTCATTAAGCATGATGACCCTTGAAACGTGATTATATCTAATCAACCTACTTAATAAGGAAATTACAATATTTGGAGTTATTGAAGTCCTAATGCCGTCTGTATTGTTTTACGTGATGTTTAAGTAATATGGATTATTCAGTAAACTAATATAAGTTTAAGATTTAAACCATGCATGTTACTATTTAGCTCGGTGGCATAGCGAAACACTTCTGGTGCCAGAAATTATCACTGAAGTTTAATCGTTCAGAAAATAACAACCGGCAATGGATCGAAGATCATCAAAGTTGTTAGTCATGATTACCACTACGGTGGTAGGCTTTTAAAATCGGTTGCACAGCGAAATACTTCAGAAGCCAGTCAAATGATGACCAAGGTTAGGCAAAGCTGACTCAGGTCGCTGCTGGAATGGGTGGCCCGTTTAGTGGTTCAAACAACAGCGACCGGCAGTGGATCGAAGGTCACGTCAAAGCCGTAGATCCTGGTTACCACTATGGTGGTTGACGTTTAAAACCGTCACATAGCGTAGCGCTTCTGGGGCCAGTCATATGATCACTAAAATTAGGCATAGCAGGCTCGTGACACTACTGGAACGGGTGGCCCGTTTAATGGTTCAAATAAGAACGACCGTCAGTGGCTCGGAGCGTACGTCTAATTCCTCGTCAGTCCTGGTCACCACTATGGTGATAGACGTTTAAAATCGGTCACATAGCGTAACGCTTCTGGGGCCATTCATATGCCCACTAAAATTAGGCATAGCAGGCTCGCGACACTACTGGAACGGGTGGCCCGTTTAATGGTTCAAATAAGAACGACCGTCAGTGGCTCGGAGCGTACGTCTAATTCCTCGTCAGTCCTGGTCACCACTATGGTGATAGGCGTTTAAAATCGGTCACATAGTTAACGCTTCTGGGGCCAGTCATATGATCACCAAAATTAGGCATAGCAGGCTCGCGACACTACTGGAACGGGTGGCCCGTTTAATGGTTCAAATAATAACGACCGTCAGTGGCTCGGAGCGTACGTCTAATTCCTCGTCAGTCCTGGTCGCCATTATAGTGATAGACGTTTAAAATCGGTCACATAGCGTAACGCTTCTGGGGCCATTCATATGCCCACTAAAATTAGGCATAGCAGGCTCGCGACACTACTGGAACGGGGTGGCCCGTTTAATGGCTCAAATACCAATGACCGTCAGTGGATTGGAGGGTACGTATAATTCGTCGTCACTCCTGGTTACCACTACGATGGCAGGCTTTTAAAATCGGCCGCACAGCGAAACGCTTCTGTTGCCAATCAAACGATCACCAAAATTAGGTATAGCAGGCTTGTGACACTACTGGAACGGGGTGGCCCGTTTAATGGCTCAAATTACAAAGACCGTCAGTGGATTGGAGGGTACGTCTAATTCGTCGTAAGTCCTGGTTACCACTACGATGGCAGGCTTATAAAATCGGCCGCACAGCGAAACGCTTCTGGTGCCAATCAAATGATCACCAAAATTAGGTATAGCAGGCTCGTGACACTACTGGAATGGGTGGCCCATTTAATGGTTCAAATAACAACGACCGTCAGTGGCTCGGAGGGTACGTCTAATTCCTCGTCAGTCCTGGTCACCACTATGGTGATAGACGTTTAAAATCGGTCAAATAGCGTAATGCTTCTGGGGCCAGTCATATGATCACTAAAATTAGGCATAGCAGGCTCACGACACTACTGGAACGGGTGGCCCGTTTAATGGTTCAAATAACAACGACCGTCACTGAATTGGAGGGTACGTCTAATTTGTCGTCAGTCCTGGTTACCACTACGATGGCAGGCTTTTAAAATCGGCCGCTCAGCGAAACGCTTCTGGTGCCAATCAAATGATCACCAAAGTTAGGCATAGCAGGCTCGTGACTCTACTGGAATGGGTGGCCCGTTTAATAGTTCAAATAACAATCGTCAGTGGATCGGAGAGTACGTCTAATTCCTCGTCAGTCCTGGTCGCCATTATAGTGATAGACGTTTAAAATCGGTCACATAGCGTAACGCTTCTGGGGCCAGTCATATGCTCACTAAAATTAGGCATAGCAGGCTCGCGACACTACTGGAACGGGTGGCCCGTTTAATGGCTCAAATACCAACGACCGTCAGTGGATTGGAGGGTACGTCTAATTCGTCGTCAGTCCTGGTTACCACTACGATGGCAGGCTTTAAAAATCGGCCGCACAGCGAAACGCTTCTGGTGCCAATCAAACGATCACCAAAATTAGGTATAGCAGGCTCGTGATACTACTGGAACGGGGTGGCCCGTTTAATGACTCAAATAACAACGACTGTCAATGGATTGGAGGGTACGTCTAATTCCTCGCTAGTCCTGGTCACCACTATGGTGATAGACGCTTACATTCGGTCACGTAGCTTAACGCTTTTGGTGCCAGTCATACGATCTCCAAAATTAGGCATAGCAGGGTTACAACACTACTGGAATGGTCGCCCGTTTAATGGTTCAAACAACAGTGACCGGCAGTGGATCGGAGGCACGTCTAATTCGTCTTTTGGTAGACGTTTAAAATCGGTAACATAGCGAAACGCTTCTGGTGCCATTTATATGATCACCAAAATTAGATATCGCAGGCTAGGGTCACTACTGGAATGGGTGGCCCGTTTAGATGAACAAACAACCGTCAAAAAGCCAAAAAAAAAAGTCAAAAGCCGTCAGTCCTGGTTACCACTCCCGTGGTTAGGTCAAGTCAGAGAGGCGTTAGCGCGACCATACGAATGTATATAACATTAAATCAGAAAATAATAGCTCAGTGTTTTTTTGTTATCATAATCTTCGTCGTAGTTCGTGTCTGAACGTCGTGACCTCCGTGTGTTTTGTGCATATGATTCAGTTTTGTGGCTTTTTCATATATTTCCAATGGGGATTCTTCAACGTTTTCTTTCTCCATGTCTTACCTCCTGGTCACGTATCAAAGGAATTTAGAGATTTTTTTGTATAGTTAGCACGAGTCTGTCATTGTTGTCGATGTTGAGTTATTGCACAATTGAGGCGTTGGTTCTATGAGCTGTGTATGGAATTCGCATCATTCTTCTATAACAAGTTGTTTCAAACACTTTTATCCTTTTCGCCCGACAGATTTCGAATTTAGAGGTAGCTATAGGGAATATTAGCGTTTATACAAATCTATGCTTACTGTTCAGGCTTATTTGTGGTTCTTCTGGAGTTTGGTACATTATACATTTACAT
Organism: Limonius californicus; assembly: GCA_014611495.1. Taxonomy (NCBI): domain Eukaryota; kingdom Metazoa; phylum Arthropoda; class Insecta; order Coleoptera; family Elateridae; genus Limonius; species Limonius californicus. The sequence goes on along the minus strand of JABXWE010019808.1, from coordinate 18,412 downwards.
TTTTAGATTTAGTGGTAGTAGGGTCTTTGCTCTGTCGATTATCATCAACGCTTTTTGATTTGTTTAATTTGAAGCCAAGTTCAGAGCTAGTGACTTCAGTTTGCTGTAGGAGTTCTACCATTTCCTCCAATGATCTTGACCCTTATGGTGGTATAATAGACATATATAAAGCTTATTGATACTCCTGAATTTCAGTTCTCCACTCACCATGAATGTTCAATAGAATGGGAGACCGAATGCAGCCTTGTCGGATCCCTCCACTTTGATATCTACTAAAAGTTCATTTTCGATTCTCACATATCCTCGATTATGGATGTATAGTGTTTTAATAAAATGGAATATTGATAGATTGATTAGGACGAAACATCTAACCTGATCAATTTGATCATGCAGACAAGATGGTGATTATAAGTATATAATCACCACTTTGTCTGCGTAGTAACGTCTTTTTATAGTTATAATAGTATTTATTACACGTGAGCAACGATAGTAAAGTTTTTACTTTGAAATAGACATATATGCGAGAATGTTAAAACACTGATGTAAATTTTGACAATATTTACAATTATATTGTGATGATTGAGTAATACACAGTATATTAGTATACTCTTCATAAAAAACAGAAACTTATTCACAATCCCTATGGTCAATAAACCATCCTGTTAAATAACCTATTTGTAATGAATGATTTAAGGACACATTTAAGTATCTATAATTAATCCAATTAATTTAGCTTTAACAAAAATAGGTAATTTTAATACTCGTTACTATTTGTTATATTGTTAAGCTTCGCATTATAGCCAGGTGAGATATCTATCTGTGCATATTTATGCATAGAAAATTATTATGTCAACAGTTTAATTTTTTTATCCTTATCAATCAAATATTATTTGTAAATTTTAGAATTACTTCAAATTTGACAATTTTGATCTGCTTCCTGATTGGTTGTTGTAATTGAGAATTACGTCACGTTTTCTGGTGCTGGCGTCTTCTGTTTGTATTTGTATTGTCGGTTGTAATCTTGTTAGGGATGCTTGAGATAAAAATTTGAATGCTATAGGCAGCTACTCTTTAGTAACCAAACCGAACACAAGCATCTGTAACACTCAAATTTGTAATTTTACCTTAATATGGAATTTTATGTTAAACAAACTTTTTATAGAAGTTATTAGTTATTTGAAGTTATTTTGAAAACACTTCTCAATAATTAAAAATTTATTTAATTTTATGGGGCATATCACAGGAATATATATTTCTATTATTTTAAATGGTATTATATATTCTAAGTAATTCACATTATTGCGATTCTAATGTTTTTCTTATGATTATCAAAATCATATTAAAATGTTCTTCACACCTATACACAAATATTACTCAGAAAAACCATACAATTGATAGGTCCATTTTCCTCCAAAATTACATATTAGTTGACAGTCTGTTGTCGAACGTAATACACAAATATCATATATCATTGTTTTCCAGGTGAAAAGCTCACAGTCAAGTTTAATAAATACCTCTAATACCTTCATACAATTATTACGACTACGAACAAGCACAACGAAACAGAAAAATCAAAGGCTAGCCACCACATCAAACCAAACAAAATCAACGGAGATGACAAACACTAATTGAGCATAACCTTTACTTGGTTTTAGCAATTTTTTTTCGGTTTAAGCATAAAATAGTTTTAAGTTATGTAAACAAGTTAATTTTCTATTAGATTATCTAAATCAAGGTTTATGTAACACTGCAATATGTATTTTCCAATTGGGAGAATAACAGTTCAGTCACTTGCTGTATCACAATGGAATATTCAAAAACTCCAAATGGATCTAACATATTAAATCGATTAACTACATACATAACAATAGATTTTCGACATATTTAGCAATTTCAAAACTTGTAAAATCTGTCAATAGATGGAATTAACAAGTACAGCATTCGTATTAACCAATTCTTTACTTCCATTAGCGACAACGATTTTTATCATTTTAAAACTTATTGCTAGTACTTGAATATTTATTGCACCATTGAAATAACATAGTTGAGAAGTTTTCAAATTTTGATACGGATAGTATTTGAAGGTTATTAAAAGTATCATTAGGCGATGGAATACACCATCTCCAAACTTAAGCTGCAAACTCCGTAGTAGCAAATAGCTAGCGGCTGTGGAGCACTTGGACAGTTTCAATACAGAAACTTCAACAGCACGCAAGTTTAACTGTTCAATAACATTGCAACTCCTTAACTAATGTTTCGCGTGTTGAAAGGGCTTATTAAACTAAAACAACTTAATTACTGAACAGCTACTAGTGGTGAGATATATAGGGCGTGCCGGGAGGATAGGAGCGTATTCTACACATCAGTATGTGAACAAAAAACACAGAAGTTGTATTATGAGTTTTATTTGTTTTCGGATTACTCTACGTCTTCAAATCTTAAACTGCAATACATTTTCATAGACCTCCAGACATTTTCTGTCTCGTATGGCAACAGCCCTGGTTGCTAATACGAGTTCACCTTGATGTTCCTTTATGCAAGTAGCAGAATTCACAATACTGCAAATTAGTGGATCCCGATGGTCCTCTTTTGATTTGAACCTGGGCGACCAACTAATCGGATCACCGCAACTAATTCATCCTCTTGGAAAACTTCTATTCGAATACTGTGCGAATAAAGGGGCAATTAAATGATTACCAACGATACTACACAACACGTTAACTGAAAAACGATGCTGAAAGTTTGCTTCGTGTAGATGTTGATCAGACCATCTAGAGTTACGGGGTAAATGTAGACTCTTTGGTAAGAGGTATATGTGCGAATAGCATTTATACACCGACACAACCGCATGCGCCTAGCATGGTCTTCCGGTTGTAGGTGCTGTAGACGCTGCATGTGGTATGGGTATAAGGCTTGTTCGTGTAGTACCCGAATCACTCTTGTCTAAGGAATTTCAAGTTGAGCGGCAGTTACACTAAATCAAGAATGTTTTCCGCTTCATTTACATCTTGTCCACGAACACGTTCAGATGTTATGTGCACACTAGGAGGTGTACAACTGTCACACACCATATTGAAGGCTTTGACAAATACGTTTCTACTAAATCCTAATATGAGAAAACGTTTACGATAATCTTCAAACGCAACTCAGGCATTTCCGTAGCAGAAACCATATAGAAACACCATATTTGCATAGTCCAGCTGTGAGTAATTATGTGGTATTATTTATAATTTTTAAAAAATTCTAAATTATTTGATAGTTACTGGAAGCTTATTGTTTAGCAATTAAGCAATCAAACCTTTAAAAATCATATCAGTGGTATTAGAACTTCTATGATTTTTTGCCATATACTAATGTGTAGAATACATTCCCAGAGTTTGGCACTTTCCTCCCGACTAATCCTATATACAGGGTGTCCCGCAAAGGCAACTACTAAATTTGGAAATCTATTCAGGGACTTAAAATAAGCAATAAAATGTATATGGCCGTATGGTCTTCGATCCCTTGTTATAATAATATTATTTCAGTAACACTATACAATAGCAGTTTAACATTGTAAACGGATTGAGGTTAGGAAGTTACGGTTAAATTAAATGTTCGAAATGGCCTCCCTGCATTTGAATACAAGCTTCTGCTCCGCGTAGTGACGATTGATGAATTCGTTCAAAAATCCCTGGCACTCTCCTAACAGAATCGCTAGCATTTTGTTACGGGCCAAACGAACTCTTCCGTCAGATCGCAGCAGGAAAGATGGAAGTGCCTTCAGCTTAACTCAGAGGAGTAGGGGTAGTTCACGATAAAAACGCCTAAGGCCGTGAAGTCTAGCGTAGTTGTATAAAAAGCAAGTCGAAATTAATGGGCGCCACCCTCCAGGTTACAGCTGAATGTATGGGCTAAACAAAGGCGTGTTGGGACGTCCAAACCAAAAAACTCGCCGCCACTGGCTTGCGATATTTACTTTAATGAACAGATCTACGCATCCAGCGACGTTCGAGTTTACATAATTAATTAAATTTTAACCTTAACGAGTAATATAACGGTGGGCAATTGAAGGTTGCCTCACTTTTAATATTACAAGAGAATTAAACTGTATTATTTCTTAGTTACCAACAAATCACTGGTAAACAGGGGAAAAAAATCACTGTGCAGTACATTGGAAAGTTTTACCTTTCTTCTCTTCGGTAGGGAGTAGAGAGAGGCACAATTGGGGAGTTTCTAGGTCCTTGCGAAGCAGACAAATCGCAGGCACGCCACTGAAGACTGGCTCAGGATTGCAACAACAATCGCCAAGACGTTCTTTGGGAAACGGGAAATTTCGAGTGTTCTTCTCTCAGGAACAAAATCTTAGCCGCTGTACGGGATTATGTAAATGGGTTAATGGGTGTAATCCGACACAGGTCGAGAGTACAATATCACTAAATTGTCTTTGCTAAAGCGCTATACTCTGCTAATATCTAATCCGACTCAAAGTCGAGAATATTCTGCCCCACACAAGAATATCAATACGGTAACTTAAGTTAGCAGAAGCACTGCCAAAAACTCCGTCTAAAAAACACGTGCGCTCCCCTTCAGAAGTTTAGGTTGACTCACTTTCAGTACTTGTCGTCGGCGCTGACGTCTTAATGAGCAACCGTGTCAAACGGAGATCTTAAGTCGACTGACAAAAAAAGACAACGCGAATATACAGCAGCTGGAAATATTTCGTTATATTACGAAATATCTTGCAAGAATTCGAGACCAAATTTAAAAGTGGAACTTCCGGTCCATTCTGCAGACAAAGGATTCTAAGAACTGTTTTGGATCGGCATATACAGACTAAACATGCTTGTCAGCGTTCCCTTAAGTTTCCAAAAACTGCGGCAATTAAAATGAGACTTTAATTCATATGAAGCGGCAAAACTAAAAGAACGTTACAATTTTGAATCTACCTTGTGTTCGTGCATACACTAAACTTTTAAGATGTCCTGAAAGGTAAAAGTCTAGTAGGTTCAGATTCGGAGAACTCGGCGACCAAGTACTGGACCTCTCTTCCAATCCACCGTTGAAGATAGCTGTTATTAAGAAATTGTCTTGTAGCTAATGCTAAATGTGCAGGTGCCCCATCGTGCATCAATCAGAAATCACGTCGTATTATGAGTGGCACATCGTCTAGAATATCGGATATCGAGTTCTTTAAAAATAGTTCATAATTCTCGTCATTAAGCTGCTGTTCTCGACGAATTCTCCATACAGTAGGTTTAGAAACATTTATGTTTGTAGAAACTCTTCACACGCTAGTTTCGGCTTTGTGAAACACATTGTATAAATTCTGCTTAAAAGTTTGGATTTCGGGGTACATGACGCCCCCAGTCAATTGCATTGTTAGCGCCAGGGCCAAGCTTACATTACTATTATTGTGAAAAAACGAAATGTCAGTTTTTATAACAAATGATCTAAGACCGTAAGTATGAATATTTTTGCTTAGTTTAACTCCGTGAACATATATAAAAATTTGCAACCTTTGGAGGACACCCTGTACAATTGTTCAGTAACATTTAGTTAAACTTTTGGATTTTTAAACAGCTTACTCAATTGGCTTGAGTTTAAAAAAAATGTATAAAATAAAGAAAACATACATAAGTCTTCACTGTAGAATATTATTACAATAACTACGTATGTGTTTCATTTCCCGAGAGTAAAACATAAATTCTGGCATTTATGGAGCACATACTACGACAGCAATAATAATTTTATTACTTTCGTGTTTTATACTGCACCTTTATATTGCCCGCTGTAATTTATTATTACAGCTCATCGATGCTTGTAAATACTGAGGCTTCATTATGGCTATATCTCCAAGCTAGATTACTACATCCCCTTGTTAATGAACGGCAAAATTTCCAAAGAATTACCATGAGACTCCAGCAACGACATGAACTTTTACATAGAAGACGGAATATTCGATTTGAGGGTTGTTATTAAGCTTTCGTGGGGTTCTGTGCCCACAGGTTACTGAAACGCGGCATCCATGGCAACCGGGGCTTTCAAGCTCGCGAATGATGCTAAAGCACGCAAACGAGAGCCTCGACTGCACTTAGAGATGCTCCAAGGTGCACTCGAGAAATACTGTGCGTGAAAAGTGTCAAATTACTGCATCATCAGAAGCAACAAACCGGCTAATGAACATCTTCAGACCTTCACTTGAAACGCTACGAAACGACCATTGTTTGGAGTGGGTTAGTTAGAGCTGGACGAGAACGTGAGGGCAGCTCATCAAAACTACTCGCACTAATAAGATATTCATTCGGGTTATTAAATTTAGTTTTCTGTTTATTTTGGTTTTGTCGAAACATATACAATGTTTGTTACTTTACATTTCGTTGATCATTTTTTGATTATAATAATACCTATAGAAATAATTATTCTTTTCGTAGCAACAGTCCGGGTAATTATAACATATTAAAATTACAGTGAACTTATGAAGTACAGAACTGTATTAGCAGAGTTCCCCGAGCTTAAGCTAATCAAAAATTCGCCTCGTCGACGCTTACGCATAACCTCCAACACGATCGAATATTATATTTTCTGCAACAGTTGATAGTTGTGTGTTGGACATATTATAAACTGGAAAAGGAGCAAGTCATTCATAATAATTTGAGAAACCTTTCTTCCGGACAGTAAATGTAAACCCCTAAGGTAATCAGACAGGGTGTCGAATACGCAATAGAAGATTACGAATTGCCTAATATGATGCGGGGGACCATACAGCTTCTTGGCTAGCTATAAAGAACTACCAATATGTAAATAGTTAAAATAATATCTTCCAAACATACTATATATGTAGGTGTTGGTGGCACATATTAATTATTTATTAAGTACACACAGCGACATTAGTGAGCACACAGCTGCAGCTATAATAACAAACAAGGTTGACAAAACTCTAAGCTTCGATAAGGGACGCACAGCCCATTATATGGTTAGAGACAGTTACACAATATGATTACTGAGCACATAAGTCTAATAACAAAGTAGGAACACAAATCTCTCACCATAAATTAGGGGTACACAGCCTATTATTTAGTTAGCTTTACACGATATCATTACTAATTGTACAGATTTTTAGTAACATTGGAGTATACAACTCTCGTAAAAAATTAGGGCAACGCGGTCTGTTTCTAAGCACGCAAATGAGACAATATATAATAGTAACTCATATTTCTCACAAAATTTGGCAGTACACAGCCCTATATGTACATACAGTAGTATTACCCAGCACACAGCAGCAGGAACACAAATTGTTCACCAAAAATTAGAGGCACACAATACATTATTAAATTATTTTCACACGGTGTCATTACTAATTAGAGAGCTTCATTACAAAAACGTGAATATAATACTCCCACAAGAAATTAGTGGCACACAGTACTGTTTCTGAGCACGCAAATGTGACAGTATACAGAAACGCACAACTCTCACAACAATTTAGAAGCACACAATTTTATATGTACGCTCAGTACTATTACTCAGTACACGGCTGAATTAATAAAATAGAGACACAAATCTCTCACCATAAATTAGAGGCACACAATTCAGTATTTAATTAACTCCACACGATACAATTTCTAATTACAGAGTTTTATTACTACAATGGGAGTATACACAGGAAATCAGAGGCACACAGTACTGATTCTGAGCACACAAATGTAATAATATACAGAAACGTGTAACTCTAATATAATTTGGACGCACGCAGCCCTATATCTACACACAGTTCTATTACTCGGCATACATGTATATTAGTAAAGTGGGGACACAAATCTCTCGCCATATGGGTGCACAATTAGATACACACACAGGTACACCGAGCACACAGCTCTAATAAGAAAACAGGAACACGTAATTCTCATCATAAATAGCTGATTATTTAACACACAGTACCGTTACCAAGGACAAAGCATTCATACTACAATACTAATAATAATACACAGTTCTCACAAGAAATCCTGGACACGTTGTAGATATACTCAGCACTCTTACAAGGCACGAAGCTGTAACACTAAAGAGGAACATATAACACTCACAATAAATTAGTATCACACAACCCTTTATGCTTACACTGTTTCATTACCGAACGCACAGCTGTAATGTTAAACAGGAATAAACAACTCTCATAATCAATATGAAACACGCAGCACTTTAGATTTACACATTACTGTTACAGAGCACACAGCTATATCAATATAACAGGAATATGTAAACCTTACTATAAATTAAGGTTACATACCCTACTATATAATATTAGTTACACAAAGTATTATTACCTACAAATGTAATAATAGGATAAAACCACTAAATTGCGACTGTATATTGAAAAACACATTCCTTTTCATAGTACTATTATTAAGCACACAGCCCCGATAATAAAATAGGAACTCGAAATTTTCAGAATAAATTAGGGCAAACATTATTTTAGGTACACACAGTATAAATATTAAGCATACATCTCTAACAAAAAAATAAAGTAAAATAATAAAGTAAAAGTACAATTTGATATCACAAGAAATTAATACGGTTTGTTAATTAAATTTCCTGTTCTTAGAACACGGACACTCCATTCCAAAACTCTTTTATCAGAAACATACTGACACGTTATTATTTATCGAAATGTAACGTTTGTTTATTAAGCGTTACGCAAATGAAAATTAGCGAACAGTGGCCTGCGGCGAAACCCTCTGTGCTTTGTCCTAAAAATATAATTCTACTGTACACGTATTACTAAATTGAAAAGGGAAATTAACAATGAAAAAGTACAAGACCGTATTAAAACTTGTTTTGTTCTATTTAGATAAATGTAAAAAATATATTATACTTTTTGTCCTCAATTCGCAAGGAAGGAAGAATACAATTTTCAAGCTGGATTGCATGAAGGAATTTTTATCATTACCACATACAGGTTACTCTCTCAAAAACGTATTGAGCTCATTAAATAATTTGACCAACATAAATATCAAAATATCCTTTCCTGTAGATTAATAGACAATTTTCTAAGATTTCGGTATTTTAAAATTTACAAATACAGATTGGCTGTACAGAAATTTATGTGTGCGATTACAGCCAAAGTAATAAAATCTCCATGTTAACATTAGAGAAATTGGTGGCAGTATATTCGAAACACAGCGAGGAGACCTAACAAAATTATGAGGTTTTATCTTTTCATAATAATTGTACAGCAATAACAGTATGGTAATTTGAACACCAAACTGAAATTAATATCTACAAAAAATAATCCCAAACAAAACATATATTTCGTACTTATGAATTACTTAAAATCTGGTGGCGTGAATTTAAATGTGGCACAAAGTCTTGTAAACATAAGCAAGCAGAGTGTCCTTCAAAAACTTACACAACACAACTAGCAAAGGCCTTGATGTGGCCAAACATTATGAAAAAGTAATAATCAATATATTTATTTATTGTTGCTCTTGTTTAAAGGCTATTCGTGACCAAATATAACCTCATTTCTCATTTCATGGGTCAGCATATTTTTTATATTTAATTTCCTATTGTAATCTTAAATGGCCTTGCGTAATTTGTTTAATTATTATTCATATCGAATCACTGTGCTTTCTTGTGATTGTTGTAATAGTTTGTAGCATTGCTTGAAAATGTGTTCGGAAATCTGACAAATGTTGCCGGTTTTCAGAACGAATTAATTGTAGAAGTTATTGTTTTTCCAATGCAATACGGCGATTTGTAGAATTTAGTTTTACTCTGAATAGCGTCGCAGATGTTTTTAGTCCTCGTAAAATTGGGTATTAAAATATATAACGATCAATGTTCGCCATAGCGAATATAATACTAATCTGAGTAATGACACTACATCTTCATAACGTTCATGGCTGATTTAATGCCGAGATTTTACGAACGGCAGCTATGAAATGGCGTAATTTTCTGTTTTATGGTTAATTCTGTCAAATGTAATGCCCAACTGTAATGGTTCTAGATAGTAATGTAGCCCGAAGCAGCTAGTCGCTACAAAGTACTCCTATTAACGCCGACATTATTAGTAGAGGAATGCCACTCTATAGAAAAATAAAACCGCGAACCAATCACTGTCTTAATTAAACAGGAAAGTAAAACTGATATCTTACTTTCAGCCCTTGGCACGGAAATATTAAGTAAACACCAACAAGAAGCTTAGTACGTTTGCTCTTTCAATATCTGACTATTACATTCGAGATATTTAAATTTCATTGCTGTGTAGAATTTCAAACAGAAGTTACTTCTAGGATATAAATCCACTTGCAGTAGTTGCTGTTCGCCTTTTCGCGCCATTTAACGTGATTGTCTCTCCTATATTTTCGTTTTATTACCTTACCAATGGTTTTTCAAAATCCTGTAAATCCACAGTGTTGACGCAGTCTGAATGCCGCGTTTCGGCAAATAATAGAAGAAAATTATTTTCAGTTATTTAGCAAACTGCTACATAGGCAACTCCTACTGTATGTTTCTACAACACTGTTTTGGATATGATACTCGTATATGTATATAACACCAAATTATTGTAATTATACACTAATTGTATGCAGAAAATCAATAATTGCAATGATGTGAGTCATATGAATAAATGCAACCTGCAAGTCTAGTATGGCTTTTTAACATTCTGGCTTTGGTTGAAGTTGTCCAATAAATACTCAAACCCCGTGTATAATATTCTCAAATAGTATTCCCGTATTGGAGATGCAACCAACAATACATGGCTGTTTTGCAAGCTGCTTAACCGAGGAAATGTATTATAACCAAAGTAGTAAAGCAACTGAGAGTCTAGTTCTGATTTTAAACACCCTGCTTTCTTACAGATTTAGATTGAACTGCCTAGGAAACATCTAAAACAGGTGTGTGTGGTATTTTGTTATGTTCATTTGATTGTGCCAATCCATCTGAATTAAACTCGTATTTTAATTGCCGCTTCATAGGAATCAAAATTATATTTTAATTGACATTTTTATGTTGATTACAATTTTCATTATTTTCAAAAATTAATTTTATGGGAGGCCAATTTCGCAAAACCTTTGAAAGTTCCCTTTGTAGGCTGGATTTGCCGACAACAACAATTATTGGAAGTCGCACGTGTTATTTCCTTCCAGAATTGTTGCACCATTTTCACAATATGGTTTAATCTTTTTGGGCAATACAGGTTCGCGTTGCGTTTAGTGCTTCAGTCGGTTTTTAACATCTTCTCCGGCTCCGTCGCTGACGAGCAGCACCGTAATCAAGTAGTGCAGGGGCGGCTTCGGTTTTCGATGGGTGTCCATCGCGTGATTTTCGTATCGCTGTTTTCACCGTGGTGTGAATAGAACTATCGACAAGTGTCGGATTAAAGAAACCCGCGGGAATTTTATCCCTGGAAAGGCAATTTACTGTGAAATTGCCGATCGCCTTTGGCGGATTAATATCGAACCCCCTCTGGTAGTGCCGCTGTTGGGACGAACGCATTGAAGTTCTGGCCCTTAACGTTGACTCCATTCGATCCAGTCTTCAGGGGCGTGCCCATGGATATTCCTGCTTCTTAAGAACATAAGAACACCCCAAAATTGTGCCTGCCTCTCTCTACCCCATTCACCGAAAGCCAAGGTAAAAAAACTAGTTTTTGTGTTGCGAAAAAACCTTTTACGCGTTTAACTTTCAAAATTCAAGGGATTGAACCCTTTTTTAATGCGACAAAAAGCAACCTTCAGTCGTCGTTTGTTATTTTTTTCTGTTAATTGTAAAAAGTAATTATATATTGGGTTATTCTTGTAAACTCAGACGCCATGGCCCCGTAGATTTGTTTAAAGATTTTAAATGCCGTAAGCCAGGGCCGGCGAGCCTCTTGAACGTTCAATTTAACCATTTGTAGTATTGAACTATAATATCACAATTTGCTGTCATTTGTTTTGTATCGTTGTTTATTTTCAATCGTTTAATTATATGTGTTTTGAAATTTATTACATCCTTTATTGTTGTATATTTTGTATGTGTGTGTGCATGCACTTTGCAAGCTTTATAACCAGGAGGGAGGCACAATAAAAGTGAGCTGTAGGCCTTTTTCACCTATCCTGTTGCGGGTCGACGAAAAAGCTCGTTTGGCCCGTAACAATTTTCAAATAGTCGTTTCTGTAACGGATATGCAACCAAGCAAGCAAATACATTGTTAAGAAATATAGTAAAGCGTCTAATATTGTTTCTAAACATTCTAGTTTTGTTTAAATTTCTCTAGAAGAAACTCAAAGCATGTGTGTATGGTATTTTCATACAGTATTCACAGTCTCAAATATGCAACCAATATTACAGCTTTGCAAGTGTACTGTAGATTGCTTAACCGAACAAATAAGTTATTAACAAATATAGTAAGACGAACTTGGAGTCTGATAACATTTCTAAACATTTTGAATTCTTAAAGATTTTGATTGAACTGCCTAGCAAACGCCCAAATCACGTGCGTATAGTATTTTCATATGGTAATTCCCGCATTAGACATGCAATCAACATTACATCATGACAGTTTTTAATAGATTGATTAAGCAAGCAATTGAATTGTTAACAAATTTGGTGAGACGAACATGGAGGGTAGTATTACATTTAAACGTTCTGGTTTTGTTTAAATCTCCCTATAAGACACTAAAAACATGTGTATATGGTATTTTCAAACACTATTCCCAGTATTAGATATGCAACCACATTACAGCGAACGTTGAGTCTAATACTGTTTCTAAACGTTCCAGTTGCTTAAATATTTTGATTTAACTTCCCAGGAATGCAAAAAACAGGTCCGCATAGTATTTTCAAATGGTAATACCCGCATTAGATATGCAACCAACGTTACAGCTTGACAGTTTTTGATAGACTGCTTCAGCAAGCAAATAATCGATTAACAAATATAGTAAGGCGAACTTGCAGTCTTGCATTGTATATAAACTTTCTGGTTTTGATTAAGGTTCCCTAGAAGACACTAAAAACATGTATGTATAGTATTTTCAAATAGTTCTAAATATGCAACCAACATTATAGCGTGGCTGTTGTTCTATAGACTACGTAAACGAACAAATACGTATTGCTACTTAACGTCTAATATTATTTTTAAAATTGTTGGTGTCTTAAACATTTTGATTGAGCTGTCTAGTAAATCTCCAGAACAAGGATGTGTAGTATTTTCAAACAGTAACACAGTAGTCCCCGTATTATACATGCAACCAATATTACAGCACAACTATTGTGCTATAGATTGTTTAAGCAAAACTGCTTAGACGAGCAGATCAATTATGAATAAATATTTCTACGTAAAGTCTACTTTTGTTCTTAAAGTCTCTGATTTTTTGAAGACTCTAATTGGGATTCCTAGAAAACACCCAAAACGAGTATGTAGAGTATTTTCAAAAAGTACTCCCCGCAATAGATATGCAACCAACTTTACAATACGGCTATTTTATTGACTGTTTAAGTGAGCAAATAAACTTTTAACAGATATATTATATAACCACTTTATGAATAGCCGCTTAGGCATTGCCGGACATTTAAAATTTTTTAAATGATTCATTTGTTCGTGTTATTATTTAGAGAAAATGGATGTTGTATTGCTGATTGCATACTTAAAACGGGAATCTTCTTGAAAAACACTATACTTCGTACTATTTCGTATCCATCACAAAATATAGTATGTTTATTTGTCTATGTGTGGTGGTAGCTCAGTTGGCAGAGCGCTCGCTTTCTGAATAAAACGTCGATTCTGACTTGAGTGTCAAACCTAAGCATTACTGTGCAGATTTATAAAAATCTAGTCTGCAACCCACCACACACAATTTTCCAATCCGGCTTGCAACCGTGGGATCTCAATACTAAAAACCTTCTCTGGAATTTCTGCCGTTCGGATTCGACATTAAACTGTAGGTCCCCCGTGTTTGTACCTTAGGACGGAGGAAAAACACGTGACAGAGAAGAGGCCGATGCAGCGGGACGAAAAGGATGCCAATAATGATTCATCTATTTACTTTAAACCGTTATCCAGATTTTAGCTTAGGTTTCAATTGAATTTAAATTAGAAGTATGTCATTACACAGTGTTTTCAAAAATGATGCGCCACGTTATGAACAAATATCTTATGCATCTAGCGGTTAATTTATAGTGTGAAGCAAATTAACCATGCAGGGTCTTCCATATGTCGTACAAAGTTCAAAAACAGAAATTAAATATTGGGTCTTACTTGGGCCAACGATGAATCCTGGTTTCACCTCAATGTTTATCTTAACAGCCAAAGTATGAGGATTTGGGCAATATATAATCCACATATGTTCGAGGAAACACCGTTACATCCAAAGAAGATCGGTTTATGGGTCGCTGTTTCAGGAAGACGAACAGTTTACAAGTTTTTTGCAGAAAATATAACTGTCGATTATTATTATTATTATCTTCAGAATATATTAACCCCCTTTTTCAATAAACTTTATGGTGACTTCCAGCAGGATAATGCCACAGCACATATTGCTATTAGTTATACAATTTTTATAGGAATTTTGTGATGATCGGTTAATTAGTAGATATTTGTTTCCACCAAGGTCACCCTATCTTACAGTTTTAGACTTCTTTCTGTTAGCTGATCTAAAAGACGATATTTTTATTAATAGACCACATAATTTAAAAGAATTATTAAATGCTATTTCACGAAAGTTAGATGAACTTACTCCTGATACTCTGGTGAATGTGTTTCAACATCTTAAGAGAAGAGTGCATTTATGTTTAGAAAACAATGGTCAACATTTTACAATATATGCTGTTTTTTTCAAACATTTATTAGTTGTCAGATCACATTACAGATGTTATACATGATATTTATAATCAATTCAACAATAACAACATTGGCATGTTTTACAATTTTTAACATTTTCAGTTTAACAATACAACATAAGCATATTTACAATTTTTAACATTTTGAGACTATCAGTTGTGCCTCATATAGCATATAAAGGTTGTTAATTTTCGTTATTGTCCTTGTCAGAAATTACAATATCTTGGGGGAGCTTTCGCTTGAGAATATATGTTGTAAAATCCTTTATTGACTGTGCTGTAAATGTGTATGCAACAATTTTATTTCAAATAAACGTTTATTTACGTAGCCCAGAACCACATAACCTCACTACTTAGACCACAGGGACAACAGAACACTTGCGATGACAAAGCAACCTTGAATATAGCTAACTAAAAGAACAGACAAACCCTGGAAAAATAAAGTGTTAATTTTAAATTTCTACTAATAATTAAATAAATAGGCTAATAAAATTTGAATCGTAAGCTGCAATTATCAATGTATGACAGTTAAAAATATTTATAATGTTTACATCTTTATAATTACAGGTTAATCTAAGACAAGACTTTAAAAATCCAAGGGTGTCTTGGGTTTGTATTGCTCTTACGGTACCTTGGAACACTATTTAACACCCTTAAGTGCTTATTGCCATTAAGTATCATCGTGACTACAGAAACATTGTAGACGACATTGATGTGCAGTGTTGTGCAATTGAGATTTAGAAGCAGAGCAAAAAATATTATAGCATTCCAGAAGAAGTTGACTTGGGAATAGTATGAGACGGAGATATTTTAAATATTGCTATTTACTGTATTTATAAACAATTTAAGTTAAACAAACTATGATTTGTAACAAATTTTACTTGCTACGTACATATATACAGTACCTTGGGTGTTCATAACAAATAAAGACCACATGCAATCAAAATAAGTTATTTTAAGCATATTTCTCTGAAATACTGTATACCTTAAATTAGTTTGTAGCGCTATTAAGGTACAAAAATGGCAATCAGTAATCTACTTGTCTGCTAGATAACGTTTACGAAATCAATTTTCATCTCAAATTTAATCCTATACATCATGTACTGGTATCTTCAACGGCTTAATTTGTCTATTGTGGTTCTTACACTAGCATGTTATTCTTCATTTTAAATTGCTTCAATACGCGTGCGTTGTTATTGTATCATTATGTTGTTTTTGTTGTTAATTTGTTGAAGTCACAGGAAAGAGCTAACAACTAGTTAACCGGGTGATCCTAAAATATTTATGAAATAAGGACAGACTTCCCTTAATTTTGTTTCAAATAGGGAAAAACTAGCAGAAATGGCTACATTCTTATTAGCTGTAGTGTAGCTTTTTACTTTAAAAATAGGAATTTGAGGCGTAAGTTAGCTACAAATTTTAATAATTAGAATTTGTAGCTAACTTACGCCTCAAAATTCTCATCAAAAGCTATTAATTATTAATAGCTTGTAATGTTAACTATTTTTTAACAGTAACTTTCCAACGGTGTCGAAAAGCGTACACACACACAATACACAAATTTCATACAAGAAGATACTATAGAACATTTTTGAAGATCAATGCTTCCATCGATGAACAAAGCCCGCGTCGATATTGTTATGGTACGCATTGTATTTTCTTGGCCTACAATGCGAATGGAGCAAGGAAACATTATCGAACAATAAAGGATCATAATATAAAAACTGCACAACGTTCCACGGCGCCGCACCCAAGAAAATATTGGAAAATGTTGCAATAATATATCATATCCAACTTTAGAACTCTCGATGAGAGAGCGCATCGGCTATCAACTTAAATATTCTAGTGTTTATACATTCAGGCCAAGATTTTGTGTTTCGCAAATTTGCATAAGCTCGTATTATTTTCTGTAGTGGCTTAAAAGAAAAATTAGGTCTGCACAGCACGATTACAGGAACGGTTTCCTATTTTACGTCGTTTTCGTGGCGGGATTTTTAGGATGCTTTTGTAAGCCACGGCGCTTAAAAAAAGCGCCTACCGAGAAAGAAATTTAGATTGCCTGATTGGTCTGCTAAGATTCATCTTATACGATTCCCAACAGCCCGTTAATAAGATGCGCATTAGCCGCGATTCAATCAATCAAAGGTCCGATCCATTCGCCGATTCGGCACAAGTAATCGCTATGAAGCACATCAATCACAGAACTGGTAGATATCATCAAAGGTCAACCTCTCCCTTTAATATTTGCACTAAATGTACTTTCTATTGCGAAGGTTAAGTAAATCTCGAGGATCTATAGGATTTCATGGCATGGATGGACATATTATATCGAACTAGTCTCAGCGATAACCTACCCCAAAAGCAGTGCCTCCTGAACTGGACTTAATTTTCAAGGAGATTTATTATCAAGAGATATATTCAGGAATTTGTTGTGTCATCAGATTTATTAACATTCAACTTAGCAGTTACAAGAAAACATTAATGTTGTATAGAAATTACGGTTATATTCCATATTATAAATATTTTTATCACACGTTGCTATTGTTTTGGTTGCCTATATTACCTTTACTAAATTTCAATAGGTTTACTCTAAGGCACTAGTTTTTTTGTCAGTACAATGCTTTGCTGTAAATGAACTGGTTCTTGTGCCTAGTTTGAAAATCCGTTTATTATTGGTATTAAACATTCTTAAGTTCCGGTTACATTACATATTAGGTATATTTTCTATGTTACGTTGCTGTTGTTTTCGTTGCCTATATTAACTTTCAACCGCTTCACCTTGATTCGCTATTTTATGTGTTTCCGGTTTTTATAAGTACAATCGTATGCAGAGTATAGTGCTTTGCCGTACATGATAAGGTTCTAATAGCTAGTTCGAAACTCCTTTCAACATTGGTATTATACATATTTATGTTGCGGTGACATTACATATTATATATATATATATTATATATATATATATTGCTAGGGTAATTTTATGAGCAGGTCGTAGGTGTACCGTCAGTGCACTGCATGTAAGTGTGTGTACATATTTTTACTTATGGATCTCCTCATTAGGTATTCATGTGCTAGTAGATTTGTTAAATGGTTGTTCTATTGGAGGTAGCGTTGGAATAATCAGGTTCGCATGGCGAACGTGAACATGTTCATGTGATCAAAAGGGTGAGCTCCAATAGGGCAAGTATTATAAAAGGAGGGTTGTTATGGTTATGGATAAATAAGGATGAAAAATTATTCGAATTCCAATATTTGAATCAAGCGAAGGTGTGATCAGGCTTCACCTAGTAAATCACACCCGAGCAAGCAAATTATATTAAATTAACATACAACGAATCATATTTGGCAAATACATTTCATATGTTGTAAGATTTGTTCAATTAAACGAAGTTATGGTACAGGCAGTTTTATTGAAGTGTTTGAGTATATTTAGAGGTATAGAAGCATAAAGGTAGCCACGAAACCCTGAGAAGAGAAGTTTAAGCCGAGGTGAAACAGTAAGGTGAGAGTTCATTGATCATTGAGTTGAAATCTGCTAGTACAATCGGCTAGGGCAGTTGTACATAGCAATATATATATATACATAGCAATATATATATATATATATTGCTATGAT
>JABXWE010019805.1:0-15608 GCA_014611495.1 Limonius californicus | reverse complement strand
TACAACAATTATATAGAAACCCTTGACCCTGGAGATCCAAACATGTGGAGAGCAAACTAAAAGGATTCTAAGGCAACCCATGAGTATCCCAACATTACGAATTCATGACTGCACCTACTCCGAAGACAAAGACAAATGTGAAGTTTTTGCTCAACAGTTAGAGAACACATTTACCACTTCATTCGACGGAAATAACTTAAATCATGTCCAACTTATAGATCGTGAAGTAAATAGTTTCAGGGCTAATGAAATAATAGTCACTGAACCAGTATCTCCCACAGAAGTTAAAAACTATATTAAAAAACTTAAAAATAAGAAGGCACCGGGAAAAGACATGATACCCAACGAACTTCTTAAGAATCTACCTCACAAATCCATAGCTTTTATAACAGCAATATGTAATGCCTGCTTGAGAATTGGATATTTCCCCACTACTTGGAAAGAAGCTGTAATTATAATGATTCCCAAGCCAGGTAAACCGCATAACAATCCAGCCAACTATAGACCCATTAGCCTACTGTACTCCGTCTCCAAACTCCTCGAACGAGTTATACAATTTCGTTTAAACCAATTCCTAGAATCAAACAATATTCTTCCAAAATTCCAATTTGGATTTAGAAGCTCTCACTCCACCAATCATCAGTTATTGAGAATCACGGAAACTGTAGAAAGCGGATACGAAAATAAAATGCACACGTTAATAGTCTTTGTTGATGTTGCACAGGCATTCGACCGAGTATGGACAAATGGTTTGATATATAAAATGATAGCTATGAACATCCCTCTATATCTATTACACATAATCAAATCGTTTTTATTGGAAAGAACTTTTCAAGTAAGAGTAAATTCATACTTTTCCACGAGCTTCCCCATCAATGCTGGTGTCCCACAGGGGTCTATATTGGGTCCCACCCTGTTTAACATTTTTATGTTTGACGTCCCCGCAACCCCAAGAACTAACCTGGCTATGTACGCTGATGATACTGCCATCATCGCACAAGATCATGACATTAACCTAGCGGCAAACAAACTTCAAGATAGTATTGACCAACTAAATATATGGTTTAATAAATGGGGTATAAAAATAAATCCAGACAAATGTGAAGCCAAAATCTTTACCCTTCGACGGCCTCCAGATCCAACAAACATAATTATCAATAACATCCCTATCCTCTGGAATCCAAAAGACAGCGCAGTGAGGTACCTTGGAATATACTTAGATCGGAGATTAACATGGGGCTATCACATAAATAAAAAATTGTCTGAATCATATGCGAGAATATCTATGCTATACCCAATTTTAAATAAAAAGTCAACATTGAAAATACGAAGCGGTACCCTAATTTACAAGTCCATTATCAGGCCAATATTTACATATGGATGTAGTGTCTGGGGTGCAACATCAAAAACCAACATACGCAAACTTCAGGTTCTACAAAACAAAGTGTTGCGCACTATAACAAATGCACAGTGGTTTGTCAGAAACTTCCAGCTTCATCGAGAAACAGGTATCCCCACAGTTCAGCAATTTATAAATAAAACTGTTAAAACATTTTATGATAATATTAATCAGTGTAGTGGCGCAGTGCATTACCATTTAGGTAAAAGATCATTGCACACCAGATTAAAAAGGAAGTTACCAATTGACCTTATAAACAGTGATAGTGAATAATCCCACCAACCAGCAAATTAGCCATATTCACTAAATTAGTGCGAAATATAGTGTACTTTATATCAACATAGTGATAACTTTATCGTTTAATGTAGTAGTAATCCAGTTCATTACAGTGATAGAGGACCATAAACCTCCATAGTTATTAGAAGTTAAACCCTATTATTAGCACTGCCATGAATAGCACATAGTGCTGAACTGGCACAAACTGTATTAAAAAAAAAAAAAAATAAAAGAATAGGGCGAGCAATCCGAAAAAACTCAAGTATAAAAAAGTGTTTTATCTCTCCATCGAAGTATTCCTTATTTAATGTCTATCTTACATTGCTATTTATCTATTAATTCTTATTTATTTATTACTCTTTTAAACAATCTGCCAAATACCGGCTGAGGCGTCACCTATGTATTTCTTCTTCTCTTCTGCTTTGTGGCATTTCACATCCACTTTCGGATATACGCCTCTTCTATATCGTGTCTCCATCGGTGTCGGTTTGGTGCTATCTGCTTCTAATTTATATTTGCCCTTAATTTGAGGTCATCTACCCATCTCGTACAAGGACGTCCTCTGGGTTGTTTATACTCGAATGACTTCCACGAAAGGATTGAAATGTGCAACTTTCCTGTTTCTCTTTTAGGTACATGCCCTGCAAAGGTCCATTACAGCGTCGCTGCCTCTTTAACTACATAAGCTACTTTCGTCCTTTGCCTTATCCATACGTATATTATATATGTATAATATATTACATACATCGGCCATCTTATCATTCGAGTATATGACGAATTTTCAACAACAAACGCCGTTTCAAAATCGAAGTTTTAAAAGTCAGAATCAAATTCAAACACCAGAAACTTATTAATGTGTTGCTTACATCACTACTAACATTAAAAAACGTCATTTGAATTATTGCATTGGTTTTCAAGGCTAAGTTGATCAAAGATGGATTTCAGCAACACAAACTGCAGTGGAAAGGAAAATGCTGAGAATACAGTTGAGTGACCGGATAGCATGTATAAGAAGACAAACAGAAGTTAAAAATTTTGTTAAACATGACACAAAACATAAATAGTCCTCGCAGTGGCGGTTTGCCAAGTGATGTAGGTGAAGTGCCTCTTCACCTAAAATTTTCATTTAATTGCGAATATTTATTTAAATTACATAACAAATTATTTATCGGCATTGCACCTATTAGGAGTCGTTTATTTATGGCATACATACTCGTAGATACAATAAGCTTAGTGAAAACAAACAAAAATTTAAATTTTAAATGCCGTCCGTCGAGCGTCGACCATAAAAACCCTTATCTACAACACTCCAGCAATTGTAGTGAAGAGTCGGCCTCAAACGTATTTTAACTTTGCACTTATACCTCCGTTGCCATGGTAACGCCTACGTCACTGTCTAGAATTGGTTCGCGGTAAAACGCGCAAGTGAAGAGTTGACTCGCAAGTAACCGCAGAACTTCATATTGCGGTTTTTTATTTTATTCGTTCGTTTACGAATTATAGTTAATTGGTAACTATTACTATTGTTGATTGTGTTGTGCGTTTGTACTCGTATCGTGTGTGCTTCTGTTTTGGAAAGTTTACTTTTATACGTAGATAATTACCAGGAGAACTATGAATCCTATTAATGACATAGTGTGCTGCTTGTTAGAGACGCCATTCAGACATTGCAAGGAAAAAGATAAAATAAGACGTTTTAAATCAAGGGCGACCTACAGTTGGTTTGACATATTTCGCGAAAAAAGACTTAAAAGGTAGTGGAAAATCATATAACCTTAAGTTTAAAATTTCTTGGTTCACCAAATACAAATGGTTATGTAGCAGCCCAATACTACAAATATTATTTTGTTGGCCTTGCTTGCTCTTTTGTACAAAATGGTCTGTCTGGAACAGGGAGGGATTTGCAGATCTATTAAATATTACAAGGACGTTTCATAAACTTGCCGACTGTAATAGTATATTTCATTAGGAGTCTGGAAATAAGGATTTTTCCGTGCGCGCGTGACAAATTCTCGTGTGAGGCGAAGCCGAACACGGGAAGTCATGCAAGCACGGAAAAATCCATTTCCGGACGTGTAATGAACGATACTTTTTATTATACTTATCTAAAAACAACGCAAAAAAGGATAAAAAGTAAATTTAGAACATTTTATTTTCAAAGTAATCATAATACATCGTAATAGTACCAAACATGATTAACATTTCCATAGCAACGATATATTTATTATCGGCATTTAGCGCACGCAAAAAAAAACGGAGATTTAACATTTCCATAGCAACGATATATTTATTATCGGCATTTAGCGCACGCAAAAAAAAACGGAGATCGGTAAAAATTTTACGTGCGCTGTTCTGAAAATGCCACCTTTACGTCTTTGTAAAAACAGATGAAAACAAGGTGTTTTCATATAAGTATAATAAAAAGATCATTTAATATGTGCATTGAAGGTAAAGAATTTTGAGAAAAATCAAAACACCATAAGCGATGCTTTAAAAGAAAACGCAAGACTTTTTGAAGCACATTTTAATGAAAATGTTCGATTAAATAGACTTTTCCTCCAAACAGTTATCGATACAGTTTTGTATTGATGCAAATAAGAATTAGCGTTTCGCGGACACGACGAAAGCAGTAACTCAGCAAATCGTGGAAATTTCAAAGAACTTTTAGCGTTATTAATATCAAGAAGTCCGATAGAGATTACAACTCATTATGAAAAGATTAAAAATGTTATGTTTTTTCTATTTGTTATTATTAGGGTTATTATAATACCACTTCACCTATTTTTTACCCGCGAGCCGCCACTGAGTCCTGGGCTAGACACGAAAGACAAAAGATGCACCTAAACGATAATAGAATGGAGACCACGACAAGGAAGAAGAAGGGTTGGAAGACGGCAGTTAGATTGGGTAGTAGATATCAGAGGAGTGGCCGGAAAGCAATAGCACAGACAAGCACAGAACAGAGACGAGTGGAGAAGAAAAGGGGAGACCTAAGTCCAACAATGGACAGAGCAGGGTTTAAGAGGAAGTACTTATGTTATTACAGACTGCGATATGTCAGTATAATATCTAAATGTAGATTGGAAGGTAGGATAACAGTTATATTAAGGCACATTTAAACCAGTGGAAAACTCACCTCATCGGCCGGAGAAGTAAAACCATGTATATTTAAACAGATGTCCGTTACGGTTATAATAACAGCAATCACTATACCACAATACATTGTCAAATTTAGTCGTTGTTCTTTCCAATATCCAGATGTTACAAAAAATAAGCAAATTAATATTACCATAGAGCTCATGGTTATTTTGACTGCTAAAAATATTTCAAATAATGTAACAATCTTCTCGCTTGCATTTTTTAAAAGATTGTAGATTCTTTTAACGGTCAGTAGGTGTTTTCTTAAGTTGTTAGGATTGGCGACTAAGAAGGTAAAAATTTTATTTATTTTATAATACCTCCATTTTATTTGGTGCAACATAATAAACAAGAAGCAATTTGTGTAAACGTTCATTGTGAACGATACTACTTCGGGTATTGAACACTTCATGTCTTTATCGAACGGAATGTAGTGTAGTGTTTCATACGCAGTTATAAAGCTCGCTAGAACGAATATTAGCCACCAAAATAATAAGTAATAAATTACATATTTTCTAGTTTTCAAGTAGTGAAAATCTGATTTTTTTATACCATTGCTTCTATGATCCACTTGTGCTATTAATTGAACAATAAGCATAGTTTCTTTCTTATAAAATCGACTAATAAAGAGCAGTCCAATCACCATAAAATAATTAATTTGTCTTGTCATGGTATATATAAATGCATTCAAAGTGCTAGCATCGTCAGGACAACAGTAGTAGTGTGTAAGGCAACCTACTATTAAAGTTGCTGCACTGACAATTTCCCACAATGCATCCACTTTCTCAGTTACGTATTTTCTTTCCAATGATCCTATACTTCCTTCAATAGTCCAACAGGACAGACCAATCCCTTTCCCATACAAATGGAGAGGTTTTATTGCTGTATAAAAATCATAAGCCATCATACTCTGATTTTCTATCTAATTCGAAAAGAGAGATTTAAATTTAAATTCAGTTTAGCATTTTGCGTATTTGCTATCACAATGAGTGTAATTGCGACCGAAGGCAGAAAAATTTAAAATAATTATGCTTTTATTTAATATATTATTGATTTAATTAAAAAGAGTGTTCTCAAAGACTATAAGTTAATTACTACAATTAATGTAATTACAATTTTATGAATACTAGGAATATCGAGAATTCCAATACAAACATCAAATAATCCCATATTTGTCCCGTTTATTTTCTGTACTTAATTATGTTATTACTATGCTTGGAATGACGTACCTAATGAAAGAGAAAAGACTGTCATATGAGTTTTATACTACTGTACAAATTTCTCTACTACAAATATAAATTTATAATATATGGATGTTTAAGTAAAATTAAGAAACTTTTAATAGGTTTTTTGATTTCGAGCTTGCAGAGAAAGATGTTGAATTAAATTACTTTTTTCAAATTCTGCCAATTGCATATTGCTTTGATTGATAATGAATGCTATACCAGAAATCTTTTTCTAATTGATTTTGATTTTTAAATTCCCTACTTTACTTGTAAGAAAACGGTATTGATTATTTTTCGTACAAAGCTGCTTTTTCGAGATATTTCTATTATAATGCAAAATTTATAGAAGTAATGGATAACACTTTTCAAAGTGAATGGTTTTTTGAGAGACAAAAAATCAATACCTTAAAGGTATGGTTCGAACTGTAAACCTCTTGCGTCAATATGCGTCTACTAAAAACTGAAACATTACACTGTTAAACACACATTTTGTAACATAGAAATTTTTAGGTGTTTCCGATGTATTTCGGAACCCTAAAAACAAATGTAAAAACAGAATTTACCTATCACCCACGAATTTTTAGTAACAAGCATTTATATTTTGCAAGTACGCACCAAATCAAATATTGTGCATTAGTAGGCATTTACCGGCGTATGAAGTTACTACATTTCCTACGTCGTACCGCGAAACGTCCTTACGAACGTGTTTGTGTTCTACATACTTGATTTATGTTCATTACTGTACTGTGATTGACTGTGAATTAACAAGTAAGTACAATGCCTAGGCAGTGTGTAAATAATGTCAACAGTTTTTGTTATGTGTGGGGGAACTAACTTTTCAATCGCGAAAACCTACTTTCACCCCACTTACGAACTTTATTTCGGAGTTAAAGTAGGAGACCAAGATAAGTCATGGGCTCCTCACATATGTTGTAAGACTTGTGTAACATTGTTAACAGGTGGGTTGAAAGGTACAAAACGTAAAATGCGCTTTGCAGTACCAATGGTGTGGAGAGAACAAAGAGACCATGCCACATATTGTTATTTTTGCCTCACTAACATACTGGGCATCGAACCGAAATCCAAGCATACTGTGCAGTATCTCAATTTACCATCAGCTTTACTGCCCGTCGAATATAGTGAAGATCTTACTGTCCCAAACCCACACTGTAAAAAATTGGGTTAATTTTACAGGGGCAATTTGTTAAAATTAACAGTAAAATTTGGGTAAATTTATCTAAAATTTTAGGTAATCAGTATTTTAATCGAAATTTTGGGTAATTTTACCAAAGTCAAGTGAATTCTTACAAGAAAATGTAAATTTACAATACAGTACGGTAATTTCGCACTAGAAATCTTGTGAATTTTGCACATACGGGGTGAATTTGCCTTAAAAAATAATGTAAATTAATAACACAATGTAGTAATTATACCCCGATATCTTGTAATTTTTGCACATGAATGTTTAATTTTGGTGGTGGGTCGGGATATTGAGAATCGGGTTCAAATCTTCGACGCGTCCGATTGACACCTCGAGTTCCCGTGTCACCTGTTCATATCATGCATCCTGCGTGATCCATCCACCACTGCTGTTTGTCTGTGCATGTGTGTTCTATACCAAGAAAAACAACAGAAATAGGTAAGTTATGCTTGCTCTACTGATTAAATAACTGCGGCCGTATCCACGCTGTTGATGTTCATTGTATGAGGTGAGGGTGAAAGGTTATGTATTTTTTTATGCCATGGATGAGTACTGCTGACTGCATACCTATGCATGTTTGAAATGGTAATAATAATTAATATTAGAAAAATTGATTGCTCTGTCAAATCATTTGATTAAGGTCTTTCCGGGTTTCCTGATTGTTATTATCACTCCGCGGCCATGAAATCATGCATAAAGCGCGGCAACAAACGCGCAAGAGCAAGATTCACATGGATGGGCGGAAAATTCAAACATTTAACTAAACTCATATAAGCATTAATTTATTATTATTATTTTCTTGGGTTATTGGCTGGGTTTTGGAATAAAATCAAATAATTTTTAATTAATATTTATATTTCGGCTATTGCGCCGTCATGAGAATCTAGTTAGGTATAAAAATTATTAAAGTCAGTAATTATTTAAGTACTTACATAACAATTAAAAAATAATACTTTTCTAATAGATTATTAATTTATGTTGACATAATAATAATTATAAATTTAAAAGTTGAAATTCAAGTTAACAATCTTTTTTGCTTCCTTTTTTTGTGTAGGTATCTATTATTATGTTATACTTAAAATAATTTTAATTATAATTAAACGTTTAAAATATTAGAGGTTATGTAAAAATTTTAAGAAACACAAAAAAAAACAAAAAGTATTGTCCACATCAATTTTGAGCTCGATTTTGACTAAATTTTATAATTATTTTGTCGCTGAAATTCTGCTCCGCTTTTAACAACAATGTTATGCTAACAATATTGTTGTTGCTATGGTAGAAGGCTTCTTATTGGCTGTTTCTATACGGATAACAATATTGCTATCAACAATTTAGGGAACAGAATCAACACAAATAATCTATTAGAAATGTAATATTATTTTAATATGTACCTAAGTACTTTTATTAATTAGTATTTTACACAAACTAATTTTTATACCTTACAATTCGATTCTGTTGATGGTGCAATAGCCGAAATATAAATAATAATGACAAACTATTTTATTTTATTCCAAAAGGCCGACAATTACCCAAGCAAATAACAATATATTAAATATCATAATAATATGTTAAGGAAATAAAAACTTTAACTAATCTATTATTAATTTATGTTTTATTATAGGCCTGGCGGTGAGGAATCCAAATTTTCCCCCTCTCCGGCGACAGACCTAGTCAACAAAACCTACCATATACGGAAAATCGTTTTATAAGGTACGAAAAATCGGTTTTTAGATAAAAACTTTTTCAATAATCGTTTTTTAGGCAAAACTAATGTTGCATAAATACCTTCTGCGACAAGATGTTGGCAAAAGTTGATAAGTTCGTAAACTTTGGAATATCTAAAAAGATAATAGTTTCTGCAACAGTCACCGAGGAGGAAAAATTATTTGCCATACTGTATATTATGTGCAATTTTTACTCTGAAAGTGTTAATTCAATTTACATCCGAATTAACGTAAGCGTTACATTTAATTATTAATAATTGTAATGTAATTAATAATATTTATTTTTAGAATGAAGCTGATCTTGAACGCTACGAAATGCGTTCGCCCTGCATTGTGGCATTGAAAAAGGGTATGTTTTGAACATTCATTATATATTTTAAACTATACATAATACATTATATGAAATGTTTCAAGATTCTAAAAAAGAATATCATGTGGTGATTGAGCAACAAAAATGGAGGCGGTACATCTCTTAGACACGCAATACAACAGATGTTTGTGTTATATTACAATATGAATATGGCCTATCCAAAAACAGCATCCAATACATTGGAGACTATACAAATCTATTTTTTAAAAATAAGGCCCGATCAGGGAACTAAAAACAAGAAACCATCAAAATCTAAACTGCTGTCATTCTTAAACACACTACGAAGTTTCTAAAATTAAGGTAACTTTCTGTTTTTCGTTTAATTTTTTATTGATATTTTTTTATTTTACCAGTGGGCTCGCAGGAAGAACTTTCAAACTTCAATTTATTATTATAATTCAATAATTAAAAGTTAAAATTAAATATGCTTTTGTTAACAATAATACTTTATAACAATTATTATAACCCATGTTTGTTCAACTTTTTACATTTCAAATCCTTTAAATATAATATACCTATTTATATATATACTGAACCATAATTTATAGTCGGGATGCGAACGATTATATTATTATGATGTGAACCACGTCAGCAGCGTAAGTAAACTTAACCCTTTTGTTTATTTTCTAATGTTGGAAATAAATTTGCAGGTTACTGCAAATACATCACCAATAAATAGGAGGCTATTTTTCTATTTTCAATTTCTGTGGTAAGTTTACAATAAGGTGTGATTTTAAATGACCTTGTGAATCCTACATTAAAAAATTATTTTCACGAGGCAAACTTACATCTAAACAGTAATTTTACTGGTAATTGTACCCAGTAAAATTAACTTTTTTATGTAATTTTACCGGTTAAAAATAACTTATGAAGTGGACATTTCCCTGGATGAATTAATTTTGTGGTGTAATATTCACTTAAGAGATGTAATATTACATTGGCTATTTAAAAGTACACCTTAGTGTAGATTTACCATAAATATAGGAGGTAGAAAAGTTGCCTCCTATTTTTGAGTTAAATTTACACCAAAATTTTTTACAGTGCACCAGAATCTTGGAGTTTGAACGAAGAAGAACCTGAAAGCATCGGTGTTCCAACTTATAATATTCAATTCGCACAGGAAATCGACAATGAACCACTATTTCAAGCACCAGAATGTTCAACAGAACCACATCTGATTTCACAGGCTGAACTGAATGATTTAGTTCGAGATTTAAAACTAGCAAAATCACATTTAGAACTTCTAGCATCGAGATTAAAAGGATAGAATATCCTCGAAGGTGACGTACATATAACTCACTTTCGAAAACGCCAAAAAGAACTTACACATTGTTTCGCTCAAATAGGGACGTTGGTAAATTGCACGGATGTTGACAACTTATTTCAAGCATTAGGACAGAAACATGAACCAAGCAATTGGTGCGTATATATATAGATTCTTCAAAACTTAGCTTAAAAGCAGTTTTGCTTCACAGCGGCAATAAATACCCATCTGTACCTATAGCTCATGCCGTTCGTATGAAGGAACCATACGAGAATATGCGATATCTCCTAGAACACATCCGGTAAAATGACTATGAGTGGCCAATCTGTGCGCTGCAGAACCACTACAACTACTGATGGAATACATGCAACCAGTGAGAGATATGGAATTAGCTTGAACGCAGAAAAGACAAACTCCATGGTTGTTTGCAAAACTAATCCACCACCAGCGATCTTGACCGCCCAGTTGCTCGCTACAGTTCGCTCGCTACTGTTTGCTGGCTGGTCTCTTTAATCGGGGACTGCCCAAAACGCCGACTCGATATTTCGTCCAAAACGCCGACTGCCATTCCGCCGACCATGTCCAAAACGCCGAATGGTGTTGATGACCAAAACGCCGACTCGTGTCCAAAACGCCGAACGGCGCTGAACGACGTCACATCGTTCGTGAACATGGCGTCGGAGCCGAATACGAATCTAAATTTGTATTTGGCCCAAAACGCCGACTGCACATCGATTCGGCGTTTTGGCCATTCGGCAAAGTGTCCACGAACGCACCTATGAGCCCTGTCCAAAACGCCGACCGCAAAGCGAGTCGGCGGTTTGGTCATTCGGCGAAATGTCCTATAAAGCAAGTACGAGCCTCGTCCAAAACGCCGACCACAACCCAAGTCGGAGTTTTGATCACTGGGCCGCTATCGATGAGAAAAATTTAAACAAAATCGTTTGATCCGACTTTGGTTTATACATTTTTCAAAATTTTACTTCTATTTTTTTAATTTCTTATTTATCGGATAATTTTTGTTTTGAACGGTAGGTACATTTTTGGCACTACATTTTGAAACACCGTGTATATGTTACATACAGGGTGTATTAAAAAAGGCGGATAATATTTACATCATGCGCTTTTACGTTCAAAACCCAGCAAAAAACTCTAGTACCAATTTGGTATTAGACGAAGAGTTTTTTAATTATTAGCAATTGAAAGTTTTTTTAATTTGGCAACGCTGCCCAACTTAAACGCAAGCGGATGCATGCATTTAATTACCCTTGATAATATATTGTAATTCCAAAAATAAATAAAGAATGTACCGACGTCATTAAAATTACTCTCTTTTGAAACATTTACAAATTTCAAAAATGACATTGATGATAATCCGTTTGTCGTACATGCAGCTATCTATTTAATTTTAATATTAAAAATCCAAAATTACTCCAGCTTATAATGCATTGTTGCAACGGCTTCCAAAATTACAAACAGCAAAGATTTTGTATTATTGAAGACTAAATTATACGTAAACTGATTACCAAAATGGTAAAATTTATATTTGATTACTTATTTTACTTGCTGGACTATCGGTTGTTAATACTATTTAAATGTATTTTTCAACGACAGTCGAAATAAATTAGAAAGTTTGGTCACTAATGACTCCATAGTTAAGGGTTAACACTAAATTGGTACTAAAGTTTTTTTGTTTGGTTATCAACGTAGAATCGCGTGATGTAAATATTATCCGCCATTAACACACTCTGTATACATACATATACAGGGTGTTTTCTAACTAATCTAAAATAATTAAAGAGGTGATTCTACAATCAATTTTATGGAGAAAAGTTCATATCAACATATATGCTCAGGGCTTTAGTTTTCAAGATACAAGGTGTTGAAAATTTCAATTTATTTGAAATTATATTTAATATATTGGACAACATGTGAGATATTGATTTGAAATTTAGTACACATATATCTTTTGCCAACAACTGTGCTAGAATACCTTGACGGAAAATGATGTACCTACATGATGGTTTGTTTTTAAGGTTCATGAAGATGTCTTGCCTTTATTCGCTCCCTCTTAAACTAGGAGTATTTGTGATGATACGCCACTACTGTACCTAATCAATTTCTTCAAATTGCTTGAAATTACCGAGAACTTTTTTACTTCTTGCAGTTTTGTAATAACTCCATTCGTTTATGAGTAATTCCAGTGGAAGTAAATGCATGTAAATAGTCATTACTACTATTGAATACAGTAATTTTATAACTTGTAATCAACTTCAACGCCATTTACACATTTGAGTTTTCTCAACTAAACAATAATACCAGTAATTACATCAGACCAATCATTCAAAGCGGCATGAAGATCAACAGGGATTGTTACTGCCGGAATCGTTAAATGTGCACTTAAAAATAAGCTTCTTACCCCCTGGATCTAGGAAATTTTGTAAATGCAATACTGTTACCTATCTTAAGCCCTATTTGGGAGTTTCCCGTAAAACGAATTACGTTAATATAAATGCCCAAAAATGTCTTAAATGTTTAAGACAAATAAAAATATAAAAAAATATTTACAAGAAATTAAAATTATAAATTTTGAATTCATCTTTGGATCTTTTATTGTTTAATAAAAAATATATGGCCTAATAGGATTTAAATACAGATACAAGATCCGCTTTTATGAATGTATCTAGGTACAGGTAATAGATACTAAAATAGTACCTTGATCCAAAATCTAGATACATCTATCTAGATGCTACCCAACACTGGCTACAACTCTAAAAACACCCTTTCGGTTCTTTTGACCACGATATTGTACATGTTCAGTAAATAAATATTAAGTAGGTGCTAAAGTATACCTAACTAATTTTTGCTGAATTTTTATAAATCAGGAGGTTCTGGACATAGCGAAAGCTACTTTTGTTTGGTTTTTTTTGCTTAAAATGAGCGTCGAAGATTGTCACAATTATTTAATTACCTACTAAATACTATACTCAATAATATGAGTATAAAAGTTTTCATCAAAGTAAGAAAAAATTTAGTCTTAGATTACTTAGGACAAATGGCAGATAATATTTACATCACGTGATTCTACGTTGAAAACCAAGCAAAAAACTTTAGTACCAGTTTAGTGTTAATCCTTTGATTATGGAGTTATTAGTGACCAAACTTTGTAATAAATTTCAACTATCGTTGAAAAATACATTTAAATAGTATTCACAACTCATAGTCCTGCAAGTAAAATACGTAATCAAATGTAGATTTTACCATTTTGGTAATCAGTTTACTTATAATTTAGTCTTTAACAATACAAAATCTTTGCTATTTGTGCTTTTGGAAGCCGCCGCTGGAGTAATTTTTGGATTTTTAGTATTAAAATGAAATAGATAGCTGCATGTATGACAAATAGATTGCTATTAATGTCATTTTTTTGTAAACTTGTAAATATTTAAAAAATTACATTAACGACGTTGGTACATATTTTATTTAATTTTGTAATTCAATCAATTACAATATACGATCAAGGGTAACTAAATGCATGCATCCACTTAGGTTTGATTGGACAGCGTTGCCTAATTAAAAAATTTTCAATTGCTAATAATCTAAAAACTCTTCATCTAACACCAAATTGGTAAAGGAGTCGCAATGTAGGAGTAGGATAAAAAGAAAACCTTAAGTTGCGACACTGCATCCTTTTCTAGCTGAGCCTCCTGTCTTTTATAGCCCAGCAGAGACCAGGGGTACCAAAAAAATATAAATTTAAACTGCATAAAGGGTTTAAACATTTTTTTACGGAGCTGCTAGTTTGTTAGCATTTATTTTTACATTATACCTATATAGCGGTACCTATTTGCAAACATCTTAGTTACCCGATTACCCATAATTCATACAAAAGAAATAAGAAACAACTAATTTGTGTTTCTTTGAATAGTCATTAGGGGATTTCATAATGAGTTGCTGCTAAGAAGGCTATTATTCACATATTTTAAATTAGGCAGATAAAGGAAATAAGAAAATGCTGTTAAAGACGAATTGTTGGTGTGTATCCATCTACTGTATACTTTTAAGCAGATCCGAAATGAGGCATTTAGGCATTTAGGCATTGCTTCAGTTTATGCAGCTGGAAAGAGAAAATATGGGTGCGATTGTTCGTTTTACTAGTTATGTGAAACGTACAGCACATATTCTACAAATCAGTAAAAAATCCGTTGGAAGAATAATTTTTACGTACAATTAATTTAATTTATTGGTGTCAGTTAAGTAATAACCTTCATTCAATTTTTTTTTATAAAATATATGTTAACAGCAACGCATTTATTATCTTAAAATTGTTTGGGAAGCGCTGACTTTACGGTGTAAATCCCTCGACAATTCAGCAGGTATGGTTTTCATGTTAATCCTACTTTGGTCTTCTTACACTGCGACTATTATAGGTTTAAAATTTAAATTGGGTAGCGCTGCCAAATTAATAAACTTTCAATTGGTAATAATTTAAAAACTCTTCGTCGAAGACCAAATTGGTACTAAAGTTTTTTACTCGGCTTTGAACGTAGAAGCGCGTGATGTAAATATTATCCTTTTTTTAATACACTCTGTATGTAACAAATACACGGTGTTTCAAAATGTAGTGCCTAAAATGTATCTACCGTTCAAAACAAAAATTATCCGAAAAATAAGAAAATAAAAAAAATAGAAGTCAGATTTAGAAAAATATATAAACCAAAGTCGGCTCAATAGTATATTATACACCAAGGTAGAAAAGTCTACTATTATAGCCCGAGGGCTAAGTTTAGATCCCGAGGCGCGTAGCGCCGAGGGATGAAGGCCCGAGGGCTATAAGACTTTTCTACCGAGGTGTATATACTTTTTTTTTTACTACTAGTAACATAAACTCTTATAATTGTCAATTTAATGACTATTTTAACTTAAACCTGTATTTATTTCAAATTATAAAACAAATGGCAGTTTTTTGTTTTGTTGGTATGACAGTTGTTTGAAAATGGTTAATAAAGTTTG